>OW796102.1:666205-914573 GCA_941860345.1 Chrysodeixis includens | reverse complement strand
CCTAAAAATCACGGTGTATATCGAAGAAACATCGTAGTAGGAATGGTTTTAGCGCAAGCCTCTAACGGCTTGGAATCACATAATCCGTGCAGTTGAATGTCGACCGGATCACGGTTAGGTCCGGCCGAGGGGGGGGGGGGGGGGTTCTACCCGTGTCCATTATTAATTCCTATGCACTGCACCCGGTAGTGGGGGAGACTAGGCGGCCCGACCCTGACCTAACCTGACCTCCTAAATCCTAGAACCGCCACTGACTTCCGAGTGCGCAAAGCATAACGAGATGGCAGATAACAAGCAGCGCGCTTGTGTAGTGTGTGTGAGTGTACCGTGGCAGTCTCCGGTGCGGCGCGCTGCGCGGGCGCAGCAGGGTGCTGTTGGCGGCGCGCGGCCCCGCGCGTGCTCTGCAACAAACACGCGCGTGAGCTACGCCAGCCACTCCCCCCGGCCACCCAGCTCGAGACAAGCAGAGACCCACAGGGCACACATTGTGCACAGAGTACGTGGCGATTGACGCGCACTGTAAGCTCGCTTCTCGCAGGCTACGTTAACGCAAGCCAGTGCTGCTGCGCCTCACGGTACCGGCAAAGTGTGCCATAGCTGCGGCTAGTCTGTTGAGCACGGCTTCATCCACTCAGACGCTACTCAAATATTTTTATTTATTTCAAGTATGCGTGATTCAGGGGTCTATTTATAAACGTAACATTGATGAGTGCGTTAGGTACCGTTTTCCCTAAGCCAGCACGGTAATGCGATTATGTTGTCTGAGCGTAGTCTGGCCTCGGATAGAGTGGCGACCATCATTTGATACTCGCTACACACACATTAGTTTATTTTATCTTTTATAAGGTTCCGTACTCAAAGAGTGAAATTGGACCCTATTACTAAGCCTCCACTGTCTGTCTGTCTGACCGTCTGTCTGACTGTCTGTCTCCAGGCTGTATCTCATAAACCGTGATAGCTAGAAAGCTGAAATTTTCACAAATGATGTATTTCCGTTGCCGCTATAACAAAAAATACTAAAACTTAAAAAATATGAAAGGGGTTCTAAAAAGAATAAACGTGTCTTTTTTCATATTTTTTGCTCAATATAAAAAAAATGAAATATTAAGAGGGGTCCCCTTACAATAAACTTAATTTTTTACTCGATCGTAATAAACGGGTGGAAATTTGAATATTTGATTAGTATACCTACAACAAAAGTGATTTTCCATTATAGATCTTAGTGCGCGAGTCCGACTCGCACTTGCCGGGTTTTATAATATAATTTGTGATGTATCTCTAACCACTGCGAACAGCTATCGGCACACCACATCGAGAGTTCGAGTTTCTTTGTGCTGGTTAGACTCGGCCGTACCTGGTGATTACAAAATTCGAACCTATTTTCTGCAATTGAAGGATGTAAAGATCTGGCCAGATATTCTTCAAAAAATATGTATTTGATGATCCTATGTATTTGATGACCTTGGTGATTCTTACAATTCGTCTTATGTGCATAAATATAAACAACTTTCTTGCCGTCCGTGTCTGTCTGTCTGTCATGACCCTTTTTCTGAAGGACGCTTAGAGGTACTGAGCTCGAATTTATATCAAATCTGACTGGCCTGTCGGTCTAGAAGTTAGACCGCCTGGCCCTGACTGCTATACAGGTCGTGGGGTCGATTCCCACCAAGGACAATTGTTTGTGTGATGAGCACGATAAATTAGTTCTGCGTCTGGGTGTAATTTATCTATAATACTATGTATCCGGAAGCATTTATGCATGTTTATCAGCTGTCTTAGTCTCATAATACAAGCTTTGCTTAGTTAAAGATTCGTTGTGTGAACAATTAAAAAAGAAAACAGTAAATACTCAGGTTTACTGTTCCTTGGAGCTGTAACACCTCGACAAATCTTGCAAATTTTTGACGCAATTTTTTTTTCGCAAGGGAATCAAAACCTACAGGATATGAACTCAGAATCTTGCAATTTGGCACGAAAAAATGTCTCATAACACCGAGAAATAAAGCATTGCGAAAAACTTCTTATTAAGTTAAATTTCTACATTAGCGTCAAAGATACAGGTTTTGCCTAGTTTGAGGTAATGATAACATAAAATGTAATATTTTTTGGAAATAAATTTCTTATCTATAATTTTATTTTTAAAAATATATGAAGATTAATTTTGCTTTAACTTATTTGTACGGAAAACTCAGTGTCGCGAGTAAGACTCCGATTTGACCGGTTCATTTTTCGAAATACATGTGGTAATAAGAAATTAAAGCGAGTTTGCATAATTTATACTTTCCCTTCGTGTAACTGAGCCCAGTCTCTACTGGTCCTGATGTAGGCTGACGTGTCTTGTGGTGATTAACTTGATTAACAAGGCAACCGGTCTGAGTGACCAGCCTACAGTAATGAAATAGTAAAAAGTAATGATCCTGTGAATACACGAGTACAGTTTATTTTTATCTAGCTGCGCTCCTCCTGCCTTTACCGGCCCTCTGTTTAGGTATTAACGTAACAATTGATAACAAGCGTTGTCTAGGGACCCTTTGACACTCTAAAATTATTTTCATTTTTGTAAATAATTATCTGTTGCAGCGCAGTTTGATACATTTCTAAAGACTGAATATTTGGCACCCAACTTGGGGCCAGTTTAACCCTCGATCACGTAAATGGTACAAGTAATACTTATATGTGTACAAATATACAGGAACAGGCGCGTGGGAGAGTAGCCGCCGCTGGAATCATATTACATCAACACTGGCACCGGACAACAGGCTCAAATCTTACTACCGCTCCCTACCAACATACGCAATAAAAAGTATATTTAATCAGTAGACACCTAAGTTAATGTGGTGTGTGTATTGAGCAACATCCGTTTTGACAAAATCATAAATAGTTTTCCCGATTCGTGGAGGCATAGTAGGCTGAGCAAGCAGGCGGCGGCGGCGCCTGGCAACCGCGGCCACAACGCACTGCCGCCACCTGCTACTATACCCACGCTCACTGATCACGCACCACAAACATGTCCCGACATTTTGTAAGCAATTATTTTGCACCTGACTGTACCTACTTAACTCAACATATAGGTACAGGTACCTAGGACTTCACACTACATCCACTCCACGTATTATAGTAGGAAATAATGCGTATAATTTTTAAACCTTTCATATTTACTCACTCGGATATAACAATGTTTCAAATTGTCTCACTCTGTCTTATTATTCTACGCACTTTCGTCCTAAGACGACACAATACTTATTTAAGAATAGGCAAACATTTAAAACATAACGGTACAATAACAGGACAGCAGTTAAATGCCCCAAATATTGAAATACCGTGATAGGAGTCGCGTGCAATAGTAACCATAACAAAAGCACACTCGGGTGTATTGATTGCGAGCAACAGATAGCGGGCGCGCGACTTACTTGCGGAGCGGGCGGGCTGCGAGCGGCGCGCGGGGGCGGGGCGGGCGCGGCGCGTCGTGCCTGCGCGGGCACTCCCGGCGGACTGCGCGCCCCGACGCTGCGAAGAGGGACCGCGCATGCTCAACCCTCCTTATTCCCATTCGACCATACTCCCACTTGTGTACATCATTTGCATTCTCTTATCAAACATATCAACTTATTTAGTTACGTAAACTGCTGTCCAGGTCACACAGCTTACCACCTACCTGCTTTAATGACAATAGGGTGAGCGTTTAGCATGCTGTTATATAATCCGAACAGTCGGCTTCGGTTGTTGTCATGTTTTAGACTACATATTATTGAGTAGATACATCTATATAATTCAAAAGCACTCACGTTTTCGATACAGACATTGTTTTAATAACCATTATTTCTAAAACATTAATTTTTTACAATAAATTTATCATATTTTTTATAAATTTGTTAATTTTCTTGCCACAAGTCACAGCGTCCGGACATAAAATTAAATTGAGAAATTTGTCAATTGAGAAACAATTGAATAGATATTTCCCGCCGCGACCCTTGTTGAAAGCAGGCCTAGCCTCCTTGTTGGGAACCTCCGCTATGTGTTAGGCCATTTACAGACGGGTAACAGTTTGGCGACAACAAAGCCCATTTTACCCTTCGACCGAGGCAGTTACAGCTGTCCCTATTGCTCGGCGATGGCTGTCTTCACGAGGGCAACGAATCGTCGACCTGAGGTTGGTTCGATCGACATGAATGTGCTGCTCGTCTTAAGGTGGTTTAAATATTACTGTAGAATCTGTAGATATCTACAGATTCTACAGCAATATGTAAACACACTGTTCGATAAATTACAACACCAATCACGTCCTACTGAGACTGTTTTCTTTTTTTTAAGTGAGGTTATCCTGTATCCTATCCTATGCTGTAATTGCATTACCTGCATACATTACTTTCATGAGGTTAGAGCATTAATTCATGGGAGACGAAACTTGATAATCGTGTTTGTTACTATTATAAGCTGAATAATTTATTACGACTAAAATTGGTGATGTATTTACGTGAGCATTATAATTTTACAAGCAACTGATTTTAATGATTGTTCCTTTTTTCTGAGACGTAGATAAACCTTATCAATCAATATTTTAATCTGTTTAGAGCTACAGAAAAAGTGTTTGAGAACTAGAAATTATGTCTCATAGTTATTTGTTGGACCTCAAAATTAAGAGACATGATTATTTAGTACTTATTTGAAAAATATTCCAACATTTATTGAACAAAAACAATACTAAACAAGAAATATCTACATTTATAACTAAACTTAAACTTATAATTGTCCGTGTGGTGTCCGGATATAAAGAATAGCACCACCCCATATCCTCCACTGGGTGTCGTAAAAGACGACTAATAGACTTTAAGACCCAGTGCACTGTACCAAGCACCTTGGGTCGCCCGAATGGTGGCGGGTAAACAACTAACAATCGCATTCCCAAAGAGGGTTAGTGTCAGGCAGGCGGCCGACTATAAAACCATAGCCAAAACTTTAAGCAACATGTCTAGAAGACGTGTTGCGCCGACCCCAAGTAAAAATTGGGATAAGGGCAGGGGAATGATGATAACTAAACTTACACAACTAAAAAAATAACATATCCTCATCACCGTCAATGGCGGGAAACGTGCCCATGAGACTGGCCGCATTACCACGCTGAATAGCAATGCCAATTCTTTGCGCGAAATACAGTACACCCCTTTGATCATGGGTAGAGTCGACCAAGCACTTAGCGAGTTCCTTATACAGAGCTCGTGCACCCGGCCCCCATGTCCTAAGCGTTTCAACTCCAAAGGGCTCAAAAGTATAAACTGCCCGTAAGGTTATTATATTTTCGTCGCTTTAGGGTTTCCGCAACTTCAGCAGCAGCGCCGGGCGCGACCGCCGAACTTACAACTTTGAAAAATTGATAGGTACTTTTTACTCTACATGACTATACCCGACATGATCACATAACTTTTTACTAAACTAGCCTATATAATATATTTAGACTGTCATGTGCTATAATGTTACATTTCACGCGAACGCTCGTCGGTCAGGGAGGTATTTAGTATTGTATAGTAATTCTCAAAAACAAATCTATAATGTAACATTACACGCGAATGCTCCCGGTGAGGAAGCGCCTTTAAGAGCACGAGGAAAAAGCTAACAAAATGTTTTTTCCTTTCTCAACACTTCTAACATACGAGATCTGTGGTGAAGGTCTAGTTCTAGTTAGGGTGGTATTACATTTATCAAATATTTTGGTCCAATGTCCATTTGATCAAAGAAATTGGACGACTTCATCAAATGTAATGGCTACACCGACATTTGGTCAATTAATAATAATGATATAAAATCAAAAATGAATGGCGGCAGACAAAATATCGTGGACGATTTCAATGGCTAATGAGTCGTTTTAACGCAAAAAATCTATACTAATATTATAAAGCTGAAGAGTTTGTTTGTTTGTTTGAACGCGCTAATCTCAGGAACTACTGGTTCGAATCGAAAAATTCTTTTTTTGTTGAATAGACCATTTATCGAGGAAGGCTTTAGGCTATATAATATCACGTTGCAACTATTAGGAGCGAAGAAATAATGGAAAATGTGAAAAAAAACGGGGAAAATTGTTCATCCTTGAGGGCTTCCGTTGCGTGCGCTGCGAAAACGGTTCAAGATACACACAATATATGTATGTAAGAATTATTCCTATTGAAATTATCTAAAAAAAATGTCCGCGACAGTATATGTCTATCTTTTAAGATTAACTCACTAGAACCGTTTTTATGGTAATCAAATTCGATCGAAATTAATGCATCAACGCACAGCCCAAACTACTGGACGGATCGGGCTGAAATTTGGCACGCAGGTAGATGTTATGACGTAGGTATCCGCTAAGAAAAGATTTTGATAAATTCTACCCCCTAGGGGATAAATTAGGGGATGAAATTTTTTATGAAACTTTGACAAAATTAAACCGATCGGGCTGAGACTTTACATGCACATAGGTACTATAACGTAGGCATCCGCTAAGAAAGATTTTGATAAATTCCACACATAAGGGGGATGAAATAGGGGATGTTTGTAGAAATCTTCTTAGATTTTTGACTATAAACAAGTCTCAGGGGCAAACTCTCAAATTTGCGGGTATTGACTTGAGAGAACATTGCTTCTCTCATGGGCAGTTCTATGTTGCTTGCTCACGAGTAAGTTCTCCCAGTAGCTTGATAGGTTTAGCGCCAAATGTCAAATTAGTTAAGAATATTGTGTACAAGGAAGTTTTGTAGGCCCTAATTTTTACACTAACTAGCTAAACAATAATACTTCTTAACGCGTGCGAAGCCGCGGGCAAAAGCTAGTGTTTATATATATACTTCCCCAACCGATTTCGGCTATATGTTTATATGAATGTTTATCCTCGACTTGTAATTCTTTAAGCAAATTATGTATTATTCTTTATCTTGATTGCCATTTCCTCTTCGCCTTTGGATCCATGGCTTCACCCAAATCCTTTTCTGTTTTTTTTTTTTTTCTTTTTTAATAATAACATTATGATTATACCTTGTAAAATATAGCTTGATACCTGTGACGTTTGTCAGAATGACATCACATGGGGGGGGGGGGGGGACTTGGATGGGGGCGTCTTTTGTATTTTATCGATATCTATGTCGTAATGAGTTTTATTAAAAAAATACGTCGTTACGACATTGAAATAAAGAATGAAGAAAGAATTAAAGATGGAAGATTAAGTCATAATAAGGTGAAAATAAATTTTCTTTAAAATAATTTCCCACTATCGATTTATTTTGCCATTTGTTATTATTATATTATAATTTTCATACTACAATTTTATCGATATTCAACTGTCAGTTAGTTACACGTCACTATAGCTCTTCAAAATTGCATTTACAGAGTAAGCTAACAACCAAAACATATTTAAGAAAAAATAAATATTATTTAAATGACTCTTTTTTTTGCTGGTATCTTTATAATTACATGATTGTTTTAAAAAATGCGTTTTATTTTTATACACAAACGTCGTATTTATGTTTAAAAAATTTGAAACTTAAAAAAAAAAAACATGTAGTGAAGCTGTCTTCAAAATACACTCGGTAATGTCACAGGTATCAAGCTATATTTTACAAGCATGATTATAGCGCAATAGCAGATATTTGATAAGTGTAATTTCACCCTTACGCAGGCGCGGCAAACAAGCTGTGACACAGCTATAATACTTTGACATAAGACGTAATGATTTCTTGCCAGTTGACACATAGATGACAGCGACTGTCACTATACCATCAGTCAGTCGCCGAAATGGCTGAGTTGTTGTTTGTGCCGTTCAAAAAAGCTTCGGAGGTAGATATTGTGAAACCATTAAGAAATTTAATTCATTCAACATATAATACTGGCGAACATCATGAAGATTACACTGAAGCTCTCAACGAGTTGAGTCGTTTGAGAGCTGGTGCCATTTGGAAAATATTTGAGAAATCGTCTCTGGACATTCTGTACAGGTAAATACTGTATTTATGTGCGTGAGTCACCCATGATAGTTGAATCATTGTTAACATAATTAATAAAGACCCACATCTTGCGTTATAAGTTGTTGCTAGATATGATATGTAAAGACGTGAGTTAGTGGTATTGATGAGAGTTTGTGTCGCACACAAACAAAGGATTACTTGCACGTAGCAACCGTGTGACGGACTTACCGAACGCGACTCGCGGGTGTGGTGCGACTCGCGGGCTGACCTGACCGCCTCTGTCCACAGCTATTATGACCAGCTGGCGTCGCTGGAGAGCAAGATCCCGCCGCAGGAAGTGCAGATCCCGTTTAAGTGGAAGGATGCCTTTGACAAAGGGTCCCTTTTTGGAGGTCGGATGAGCCTTAGTAAGTAGATTGTATTTTCAAATGATTAATGTTTACTAAAGTGGAATATTGTACAAGAATTGTGACATGCCTAAACTGTATGCTGACTATCTCTTCCTGGCAGATTATAAACTAGTTATATTATCACAACATTCAGCCACTGGTTACTATTAGTTAATTCATGATATGTGTGGTTGCCACTTAACACAGTGTAGAGCTGTCTGTGGGGTCACTATAAACATTTGTTCAAGTTTAAATGATTTTTTGATACTTAATGTTTAAGAAAAAAATAAATACTCATTTGAGCGTGGCATTCATTAATCTTTTTACAAAAATGTTTCTATAATGTTTGCAGCTGTATATGTGTTATCTTGACTTGATTCCAGCCATTAGCTCTATTGCATATGAGCGCATGTGTACTCTGTTCAACATAGCTGCAATGCAGAGTGTGATTGCCTCGCAGCAGCTGCCTGACAGTGAGGACTCCTTAAAGACTGCTGCCAAACTGTTCCAGGCAAGTATTCACATATTATAGGGTCCTTGGACAAAGGTACCCCATACATTTATATTATTGCAGGTGGGACAAACTTCCGCCGCTTGCCACCTCCCTCCTTCTGGCACAATCGGGTAAAAAGACATTTATACTCTGAGAAATGTAGACAAATATTTCTGTAATCACAATTAAAGGTTTTATTTTAATGTATATCCATTAAAATGTCTGCTAACAGATTTCAACTTTCAAAGTACTTGGTTGTATTTTTCCTATTAGTTTTAAGGATCTTAATGTAATCTCTTAATAGTCTACTCTTTGTTTTCCTTTACTCCTATGATATAAAACAATGTAAAAAATATTTGAGGTATTTGTCTGGGTTTCTCAAGGTAGGCTTGTAGTCTAAGAGATCTGAATGATCTCGCGTCGCTGGTCAAAGCTTGTCGGGGGCGCGGTGAATGCGGCAACCAATCTCGTCCAATGTCCAATGCCCCCCGTCGACGTATAGGTTTATCCAAAAAAAAAACAGAAGGGTATGCAATATCTTTATGGGGTGTGATTTATCTATAATATGTATGTATTTAGAAATATATAAGTATGTTTATCAGTTGACTAGTACTCATAACACAAGTTACTTTCGTATACTTAATTTGAGACTAGATGGCGTTGTGTGAATGTTGAGGAATATTTATTATTATTATCTTTGTGTCTCTATGGAGTGCCCACCGCAGTTTAGATCATGTGTTTTTCTCTTCAAATGTGATGAAGCAGATTGTGTGATCTTGCAGCAAGCTGCGGGTATCTTTGCGTATCTGAAGGGCAACATAATGATGGCAGTGCACCAGGAGACTACTCCTGACCTCAACCCTGAGACCCTGGACGCTCTGAGCAAGCTGATGCTGGCTCAGGCGCAGGAGGTCATCGCATACAAGAGCATCCGGGGTGAGTACTCTGCAGGGTTTCTCCTGCCTCTGTACCCACTAGTCTGTTTGTTGAAAAAGTCAAACATTGCACCTGTACTTATTAAACATTTACACTTTATAGATTTTCATACTTAATTATAGTTTAGCTAGAACATGATTTAAGTATTTTTTTGGTAAGCCCATGTTCCCAGTGGGCTCAGTTTATTCAATATTTACTGAATTTAAACAAAGGCCAATTAGAAAAGATGAGAAAAGAAGAAAGTCACCAAGCACTAGGCTGGAAGATGCATGAGTCATATTAAATGTCTGAGGATAAACTGCACATTAATATAGCATGTTTGCTTTTATGGTAATATTTTACCAAAAATCTTATAGTAACAAACACTATTCAAAATTATTTAGAACTATTGTACTCGTGCCTTTATCCGAACAGAATTTGCCAAAGAAGTTAGTTTATTTTGTGAAAGTATTGAAAGTTACTGCATATTACATCAGCTACTTGACAATAAGGGTCCCGTCAAAATCGGTCTTAGATTAACGGGAATAAACAGACAAATATATTTATTTTATTTATTTATTTGAATAGAAGGTCAAACCATTTACACTTCTTGATAGTACACATAAAATGTAATTTAATAAACAGGAGGGGTTTAATTATTTTTTTAATTATTTATTCTGAAAGGACAAGCAATTTTTGTAAAAACCTATGATAAAAGGCCATAATGGCGTTATTTACATAAATCGCTTCATGTTTAATATCTCTGAAACCGTTAACTTTCGATCGTACATAGGGGACCTTAATTTCATTTCACCCATTCTATCACGCCGTCGTGGCGAATAGGGGCCGAGTTGCCAATAACCCTGCATGTAGTAAAAAACTATTATTTCAATATTACAAATAGAACATCCTATTTTATTTATATGTTTACAGTACTAATAAATGTATGTATGTTGAAGCTGCGATAGCCTAGTGGTAAGACCATAGGACTGCCAACTTAAAAGTCTCGAGTTCGATTCCCACGGCGCGCCCCGACTTTTCGAATGTTGTGCGCATTTTAGAAATAAATATCACAGCTTCTGTGTTTCGGAAGACACGTAAAAATGTGGGTCCTGCGCCTGCTCACTCTCCGGTCGTGTCGGATTGCCGTCCCATCGAGCTATGAGAGTAAAAAAATAGAGAATGCACCCGTGTTTGCGCACACGCTTGTGCACTATAATATGTCCTGAGCAGCTAGCTGGTGTCATAGTAACACTAGCCGCCGTGGCCGAAAACGGTCAGGAGATTATTATGGCGAGTCTCACGGCGACCTTTGGTTGCAGACGGCATGAAGGAGGGCATGGTGGCCAAGGTGTGCTCGCAAGCCGAGGAACTGTACACCGACGCCGTGCGCGCCATGCAGAAGGAGCAGCTCAAGCCGCTGTGGGACCGCGAGTGGATGCCCATCGTGAGTACCCCGGCCGCCGCCCGTGCCCCCCCCCCCCCGCGCCCCGCTCACACGCTCGCTCTGCGCAGGTCACGGCCAAGCAGACGGCCTTCCGCGGGCTGACGCAGCTGTACCAGAGCATCGTGTGCAACGCCAACAAGGCGGTGGGCGAGGAGATCGCGCGCCTGCAGCTGGCGGACGAGCTGCTGCGCCGCGCTGCGAGCCGCGTGGTGCAGAGCGGGTTCCTGCTGGAGCAGGCGGGGCGGGCCACGCGCGCGCTGGCCGCCGCCGTCAAGGACAACGACTTCATCTACCACGAGCGCGTGCCCGACGCCGCGCAGCTCGAGCCCGTGGCGCGCGCGCCCGTGGCCAAGCCGCTGCCGCCGCCCGAGCGCTGGGCCGCCAACAAGGACCTGTTCGCCGCGCTCGTGCCCGTGGCCGTGCACCAGGCGCTGCAGACCTCGGCCGCGCGCAAGGCCGAGCTCGTCTCCTCCGAGATCAACAAGCTGCGCGACGCCACGCAGCTGCTCAACAGGTGCGCCCGACCCCCGCCCCCCCCCCACCCCCCCCCGCCCCGCGCACCTCCCACCCCGGCCCCGTACTGACGTGAGCGTGTGCGCAGCGTGCTGGCGTCGCTGAACCTGCCGGCCTGCCTGGAGACCGGCGCCAGCAGCGGCGAGCTTCCGCCTTCCATTCGCGCTAAGGCCGCAGCCGTGCGCAGCGCCGGCGGCCTGACCGAGCTGGAGCGCCTGATGGCCGAGCTGCCCGAGCTGCTACAGCGCAACAAAGACATCCTGGATGAGGTAAGATCCGGCCGGCGTCTCCCGCGCCCTCCGCGCCCCTTGTTGGTATAACGCCCTCGTCTATCGCAGGCGGAGCGCATGCTGCGGGAGGAGGCAGAGGCGGACGGAGCGCTACGCCAGCAGTTCGGCGCGCGCTGGACCCGCACCGAATCCGCTAAGCTCACCGAGGCATTTCGCGCCAACGCCGACAAGTATCGGCAAATCATCGACAACGCCGTGCGCGCCGACAATATCGTGCAGCAGAAGTTTGCGCAACACCGCGAAAATATCGAACTGCTCAGCGGCAACGAAGGCGACATGACGGCGTGCGTGCCCGACGGGCCCGACACGGGCGACGCGACGGACGGCGCGCCGGCGGCCGTGGCGCGCCTGCGCGAGCTCATGGCCGACGTGGAGGCCGTGAAGGCCGAGCGCGACGCCATCGAGGCCGAGCTCAAGGACGCCACCCTGGACCTGCGCGAGCAGTTCCTGAGCGCGCTGGCGGCGGACGGCTGCGTGGACGAGCCGGCGCTGTCGGCGGGGGCGCTGGGCGCGCTGCTGGCGCCGCTGCAGCGCCGCGCGCAGGCCACGCTGCAGCGCCAGGAGCGTCTGCTGGCCGCGCTGCAGGCCGCGCACGCCGCGCTGCCGCCCGCCGGCGCGCAGGCCGCGCGCGCGCAGGCGCTGGCCCGCCTGGCCGCCGCCGCCGACGCCTTCCAGGAGCTCACCGCCAACCTCAACGAGGGCATCAAGTTCTACAACGACCTGACGCAGGTGAGCACCCCCCCCCGGCCCCGGCCCCCGCCCCGCCCCGCCCCGCACCCCGCCCGCTCGCCGCTGACGCTCGCTCTTGTCGCAGTTGCTGGTGGCGTTCCAGAACAAGGTGTCGGACTTCTGCTTCGCGCGCAAGACGGAGAAGGACGAGCTGCTGAAGGACCTGACGCAGGAGGCGTCGCGCGGCAGCGTGCGGCCCGCGCCCGCGCCGCCGCAGCATCACGCCACAGAGGTGCGCACACGCTGCTCCACTCTACACGCCCCATTTGAAAGTCATCGCTCATGTGGAACAGCTTTAGTTACCACATGAATTAAAACTTAGACTTATCGTAGACTTTAGTCTTTATAATATTAGAGTAGAAAATGTGAAATGTGATGAAATTTCGTGAGTCTAAATGAAGCAACGTCATATAGTACGTATCAAGGAAAATTTTAGTTTATTTATGATGATATGGACGTTTTATAAGCAGGTTTATTTTTATGTAGCTTAGTTGTACGGAAGCCTCAGTGTCCCATGTTAGACTCGCATTTGGCCGGTATTTTACTAATAAAATTTTAAACATCGCCGAACAAAACTATTTCTGCATCTAGAACCCTAAATATTAAAAAAATTCCGAGCGATTCATGATATTATCATCCTTAAATTGCTATGTTGGCCTTTGCAGTAAGAAATCAGATAAAATAAGCTGCTAACTGCACTCGCGGAAAAAGTATCCAATATTTAATGCCCTATTTCGGGTTCAAAAAAGGTTCTCTCTTTAACAAAGTTTAAAACTACTTTCGCAGTGGTCTCATAACTCGACTGCGTGTCAAATAGTGAAAGGCGCGATGACAGGCGCTTTTCCGTCGAAATGTCAAGTTTGTTGTAACAAATATTGTATTAGCATGTGACACATCTGTCGACAGCCGGTGGCCGTAGCCCGGCGCGAGCCGCCCCCGCGCCCCCCGCCGCCCGCGGCCGCGCCCCCCCGCCCCCGCCCCCCGCGCCCGCGGCCGCCGCGCTGCCCTACCCCGCGCAGCCGCAGGGCATGCCGCTCCCGTACGGCGCGGCGGGCTACCAGTACTACGCGGCGCCCATGCCGGCGCTGTACAACCCGTACGCCACGCTCCCGTACCCGCACCACGCGCGCCTGCCGCCCGCCGCGCCCTACCAGCCCTACCAGTACCCGGGCGCGCCGCCGCACGCGCCGCAGCCGCCGCCCGCCGGCTACAACCCTTACCCGCCGCAGTAACCACGAGCGACCTCCGTTTATTTCACCTTTATATTTGTAATAATAATATCCGTGGACGCCGACGGCTCAAATTGTTTATGAAGAAATGTATAAATGTTGGTGATTCAATCATTTTATTGGAAGCTGCAGGAGGATAGCTATATTAGAGACGCTCCGAGCGTCCATAGTGTTACGGGGTGACGAGGCTGCTCGGCCGGTCGTGCCGGGCCGCTCGCTGGTGCTTGTAAGAATAAATCTAATTGCATATATCAACAACCTCATAATTATGTCTTAAATACTTGTTATTTTTCATGCAATAAAATGTAGAAGAAATATTAATTTTTTAATAAATACATGTTTCATTTGTACCTCGCACACGCAAAATCTGGGAAATATTGATGTTAAGTCAAACATAGCAAAGGGATATTTTCAATTGCACATTAAACGAATCGTCCTGTCGATAATCAGTCATACGGAGAAACGACTCTCACAGAACGGTTGCAGAATCAACATATAAAGGCACTTCTGACGGGTCTGTTGGTCTAGTGGTTAATGACCCTGACTGCTAAGCCGGAGGTCGTGGGTTCGATTCCCACCCAGGACAAATGTTTGTGTGATGAGCACGACCATTTGTTCTGCGTTTGGGTGTGATTTATCTATAGTAATATTATGTATATATTTAGAAATATGTAAGTATGTTTATCAGCTGTCTGATTACCATAACACAAGCTCTGCTTAGCTTGGGATCAGATGGCTGTGTGTGGATATTATCCCAAGATATTTATTTACTTCTAAAATTGATATTTAAAGGTGCTCCGAAATCGTTGAAAATGCTCAATTAGCGAGTTTGGTATTATTTTCTATGACCTCCCAAATTAATTAGGACACATTTAACTTATTCGGCAAGATAGGTTGCTTTTCTTGCGATGTGTGGTCATACTTTAAAATTATGTGTTCAAAATAAAATTCCACAAAAAATACTAGTTATCTACAAAAACGCATCGCTTCTTCCAGCACTTCAGGATCAGAATAGATATTACTATACTCCATTTGTTTAGGTAATTAACTAAATGTAAACAATTTTGGTATGTCTTTTAAACAAAATGTGATCTTGAAAAACGTAAAATACGTTTTAGAACTTGAAATACATTCAGATTTTCTAAAACTATAGTTATTTGATTTGTAAGTAGTAATATCCAAATTAAAAATTACTTTTTTGGTTAAAAAGTAACGCCAAGATTGTTTACATTTAGTTAATTACCTAAACAAATGGAGTATAGTGTAATATACGTCTATTGTAGTAGATACACAAATACAACAACAAATAATAAATGCGTTCAAGTGAGATACATTGGGCATACAGCGATTCCATCCTCCTAGTTTATTGTTGTCAAAATCTATGATTCTAGACTATGTGACATTGTATTTATTATTTATTGCTTTCTTTGTTTTTATTATTAATAACGAGTCATACTTTTTGTGTGTACCTAAAAGTAAGTTTACCAATTTTGTTTTGTTTTTAGTACGATTATACGTAGGTATATTACCTTTATATTATTATGACATGATTAATTCTATTAATGATAAAATTCAATAATGAGACCACTTTACTTTATGGTTAAAGGATAGTGCAATGAATTAGTGATTGGTTATACTTGTGATGTACTTGACTTATTAACTTTTTTTTTTACTATTTACCAGCAACAGTTTCGTCATGTTCTATTAGTTGTCATTGCCTGCGGTGGCGTCTTGGGTCGGGTCACCTCCTGCCCTCAAATATGGTGATGACTGATCCCTGCGTCATACTCGTTAACGGGTGCTGCTTGCGGTTGCTTCCCTAGTCACTAAATAGTTTTAACAGAAAAGCCACCGCGGTCTGTACTATTACTAGGTACAGGAGTAGTTTAGCACAATTTTTTTATATCTTTCTGGGTCCCTTCTTATATAATAGAATAAATAAAGAAATTTTAATATATCCACTTTCTAAGACTAAGTGCAAGAAAAAAATATGTTCGTGGCTTCAAGGTATTGACTACAATACTACAGAATCTCTTCTAAAACCCATCAGGTGACAAGGTAACAACATGCCCAAAGAATTAAACCTTTCACACGTACACACACACACGCACACACACACACACACATCACATATACACGCACAACACAATAACACACAATATTACAAATAAAAGTGTCTTTCTTTATACTTATTTGATTTTCTTTGAATTGCTTTTCGTTTACAAGTTTATATGTGTATTTAATATTTTATTGTGTAATATTTAATTTTCTAACTCAGTTTTAAGTTCCTTAATTTTAACTTTTGATTGTTTTTTTAATATTACAACAATAGTTTAAAGTATTGTTAATATCATATTGTCATAATACAGTCATGGTTTATAAGTTGATTGTCCGATGAAGGGTATGCCTGGTGATCTGTACTACAGGTTCTACCTTTTTTTTTTCGCCATTTCATTTCATTCATCGCCCGCCACGTTTGAGGGCGACTATCGCAACCGCAGCGGCAGACGCAAGACCGGTCTCTGCGCCACTGCGATCGCGGGCACAAACCGCAGAGGTTGCGGGCGACCGCGGCCCGCGCGATTCTACAAGTTGCCCGCCGGTGCCGCGGGAGCCGCAAACAACCGCGCAGTCTGCGGGCGTAAACCGCGTCGTGAGTTGTTTTAATTTTTTACATGTAAATCTGCATTCTACCGGGCCCGCCACGCGCCACCGCGGCGGGCGCGGTTCAAAATCGCTCCGTGAGTTCTTAGCGTAAAACAGACATCAGCCTCTATGTAGTGCTATATTTTACTTTGTACTGTGTTTTGTGATGATGAGAAAATAAATACATTATTATTATATTATTATTAATTTTGTAGTACTTTGTAGGTATCCACAAATATTTATTTATGTGGCACGATTCCTATTTAAATATAATATTGTAAATTCCAAAACAGCGTACTGCTGTAACTGAGTTTGTTGCGCCGTTTCTTCTCCCGTAGCAATAGCACAGCAAGCGGTGAAGGGTCAGCGATGGGGTGCTGTATATAATTTATGAATCTCAATGTTCAAAAAGTGCTATATATGTTGTAGCCTAATTTGTATAAATTAGGCTATGAAGAAAACGGATGCGTCGTCCTGCGCGTGCGTTCTGATGGGTAGTAAGGGAGGGGCTCTTTACACCCACCCCTTAGAGAAGGAGTCCAGAAGGACTGAGGCTTGCCAGAGTCGCGCAGAGCATACGCAAGCGATCCCGCGACTATGGCTTTGGCAATAAAAGGGGCCCGGGGTGTTTTTGGTCGGTGCGAGTCCGTCATGTCCCCATGCCGTGACCTCGGCGTGAGTTGAAGTCACTCCGGACACCAAAATTAAAAAAGTTTGATATTGTATAAATAACACCCAGTTACAGAACAAATGATCACGCAAATATAAATATTATGTCCTGGGTGGGAATCGAACCCACCACCTCCGGCATAGTAGTCAAGGTCGCTAACCGCTAGACCAACAGGCCAGGTAAAAGGTTGATTCATTAAAACCAGCAGTAGTATCACATAATTGTTGCTATTTATTAAATTATAACATCTAAAGTTCGCAGTAACACTTGATTAAGGTAGGAAAGCGGCTGGCTTCACTAATACTTGGGCGCGGGAGACTCCTCCTTCGAGTAGTCCCTGATGGGCGAGTAGAACTGTAACGCAAAAAGATTATAATATTAATCATCAAATTAACAATTATCTTAAATAGTGTTAAGGGTTAAGCTGCCCTGATTTATAAGCAGGCCAGATGTTATTATTTTCACATTTCGTTTACTAATAGTTGTAGTGCGAGTGTTACCTTGTACTGCTTCGCCCTGTACTCCTCCCAAGGCTCGGGGTTGGACTTCTTGTTCCAGGACACGTCGGGGTTGCGCGTGGCCAGCCTGCCGAGGTAGAACACGGCGCCCGCGCAGCCGATGCCCACGCACACGTACAGTGGGATCAACTGCGGACACATCATATCATATGTTCAACTTTCAAATAAAATATGCTCTTAAACACTGTTTTCAGTCTCGGCAGAACACTATTGAGTTAAACAAACTAGAATACTATTTATACACAAATTACTATGGTTATAACCTCGCAAATCTATATGCAGCAGCAGAAAAATAAATTAAGTGCGGGTTTTCTAATGAATTACTATGATTTGTGACAATATTTTACTAGAATGAAATCTACAAGCCGCGGGCGTCAAATCGCAAATCCCCAAACGACAATCCAGGATTCACCCCCACCTATCCAAATAAGCATTACTTGCTGTGGCTTGAGGTGTCACCTGCGGTTCATCAGATCACAAATCCCTACTATTGAGTAACGTAAACTTCAACAACTTAAATAATTACATGCTAATAATACAATTTGAAAACTTAATCAAAGGATTTTTATTGATGTCATATGTTTCATAACGATTTTATAAAAGCATTCGTTTACGTCAATGGTTACTTCTGTAAAATATAGCTTGATACCTGCGACATTAGCGAGTGCGTGTAGACAGCTTTACTAAACATTTTATTTTTAAAGTTCAATTTTTTAAACATGAATACGACGTTTGTTTATCAAAATAGAACGCATTTTAAAAAAACAATCATGTTATTATAAAGATACGACTATAAACAAGAGTAATTTAAATAATTTATATTTTTTGTTTATTAGTTTACTTTAAAAACGCATTTTGAAGAGCTTTAGGGACGTGTAACTGACTGACAGACGAATATCGATAAAATTATAGTATGGAAAATATAATAATAAAGAATGGCAAAATAAACCGATAGTGGGGAGTTTTCTAAAATAAACATTTATTTTCTTTTTATTATAACTTAAACTTACATCTTTAATTCTTTTTTCATTCTTTATTTCAATGCCGCATGCCGAGACGACGTAATTTCTTATAAAACTCATTACGACATAGATATCGATAAAATACAAAAGACGCCCCCATCCCAGTCCCCAGCCATGTAATGTCATTCTGACAAACGTCACAGGCATCAAGCTATATTTTACAAAGTACAATATACCATACCTGACATTATAATGTAAACTTCAATATTTAAAGAAATAATAAAAATATACGTGTGCAACTAGATTATCAAGAAAATGAAATATACTTTTTTAGATCACATATTTAAAAGAAAAAAGTCACCGTCACCGTAACTTTCCTGTTACCTTCAACAAGTACTGTCAAAAGGTTCAATATTTCTTGGAAGAACTTCCATACGATTCACCATCTTTGATGTATTGTATCTTCGCATTTTTTTTATCGTTTTGATAAACGAAAAACCGTGCAGGTGCGAGTTTGACTTGCAACACTGAGGGTTCCGTACGGATTAATGTGTGTAAAAAAAGAAATTTGCGGTATAAAAGGCTTTTTTATTATGTTGACTAAGAAGTTTAATTTTTCACAGCTTCAGGGAACAGTAGACTTGAGAATTTGAAATAAAATTCAGTTTGATACCTCCGGGTGTTCCTGAGAAAAAGGATCTTGACAGACAGACGGATAGATGAATGCGGTCTGATAAGGGTTATTTGATGTCTTGAGGTACAAAACCCAAAAAAAAATATACACATGGGGTATAATTTTTTTGGGTTTTGTACCTATCTGACAGATTCAATTTTTTTTTTAGTCAAGTACTATTCATAGTAAATAATAAGTTGCTTATGGGACAATTCAGGGGGTTCATCAGCTAAATCCAAATCAAAACTGTTATCACAACAGGTCCCACCCCTTTAAGACAAACAGTTTTGTCATAAGTGTCTTACATGAATGGTAAGTTATGCTCCATTAATGTGTTGTAAGGTGGCTGAAACGACATATTGATTGATTTTTGTGAATTACCTACATGGCATCATTAAACATTGTATTCATTACTGCGCACATTTTATTCAAGCAAATATGAATTATGTTCACAAGTGAAAAGCGAAGACAAGGAAAAGAGAAGTATATTAAGCATTTAACCTACAGTTTAGTTATTCCTGTGAAAAGTGAGCATATGAATAAAGCTTAAGGTATTTATGTGGATTTATATAATCAACCTAGTAGAACCTACTGCTTGAGACCTGGCTTAGTTTCTCCTCTTATTCACAAAAGTCTGTTCTATGACCATTATTATTGCAGGAGATTTATATTACTTATAGATTTTCTGAACTGCCCGTGATAAGCTGTGTGTAATCACCTTACTGTGCCACAACATGACATGTTATTATTTTGCTACATTTATCAAGTTATTACTTGTAATTAGAAATGTAGTAGGAGATAATACAAGTTATATTTCTATTTCATTTAACTTAGAATATATACTTTATCTGCCTTACCTATGTTTTGCCATTTTTTGCCTGTGCACAACACACTAAATGTAATTAGATTTCATTGTGTTCATGTCCAATAGTTACTTATGACAAGTGGATTTCTAGTTATAAATACTATTTTTTATTGAAACATACAAATATAATTTGACAAAAAGATATCTAATTACGTAGTCCATCAGATAGATTACCAAAAAAACATTGGATACATCTTTTATTTATTTACACTTCTTTTACAAATAATGTTCAATGGTGGACTTAATGCCTGGACATTCTTTACTAATCTTTACCAGTTCATATTTTGTTACAAAATGCTAGTCTTTAATCACTTAAATGAAATTCAAATCCCTTATTATACACCAAAGCATACTTTTATGTAGGCTGAAGTGTATATTATTATAATGTGAAAAAAAAATTCTGGAGATCAATCAATAATGTTCATTACATTTTATTCCGGCCTATGACAATCTAGGGCAATGATAACTAGTGTACTGACGGTCTAGCTGTTTTATAACTTAATGGGGTTCTAAAATGTAATTTTAAGTTATGAGTTGGGCATCATGGTATCTTTAATTGTTATTATTACAAGAAAAAGTAAACGACGTCATAACTTGTTAACATAGAAGATAAACACTAAAAACCCTATGATAACAAAATGTTGAGGTTAATTATGTAAGAAGCGAATATTGCAGAGACGTAGTAAACAATTATAAGGTATTACTTACAGCTTTGTGCTTCTTCAAGCTTTCAAGTGACAGGCCCTGCATTTTAAAGTGTTTTAGTAATAAATAAAAGTCACAAGTATTTGCCTAGTAGGCAGAAAAGAAATACAAGCGTATCGATTCAATGCAGATTACAAGTGCTGAAAAAATCTGACAGACTGGCACGCAAGGTGTTACCAGCTTAAGCACGACAGTAACACCTATATCACTATTTCGAAATAATATTTAGAGCAGAATTGCTAATCTACTTTCTAACAATTTCATTAAATTATATCATTTATGATAACTTCATGATTTGTGATACGAAAAGCAAGTAACAGTTTGCCGATAATCTCAATTCTTTATTAAATTTCTACCCGATACGGTGAACCGAACGTTAATATTAAAAGTTTGTTTACTGAAAATAATTAAATTTAATTACTACTTTACTTATACTTAGGGCTGCTTCGAGGTGGCGCAGGACAGAACGACATGGAAGGATCTGGGGGAGGCCTTTGCTCAGCGATGGACAGTGTGGACACTATAGGCACAGTCTAAATATATTAGGTGTACTATAGGTATGATTTTTATATTGTGCTATAGGCTAGGAAAAAAAAAATAACTAATTAATGTTTAAAGTACTGGCAGCACACATCTAATGTCAACTTGTCAAGTCAAAGAAAATGCAATAAACTTTTGACAAGTGCAGCAAAAGATTTTATTGTATTGTTATAACCTATTTTAATGATTCGGTGCTATTTATTGTGCAATTATCTTTCTCCTTAACTAAAGTGAACATACGCTTTCACAATGAGTTTTTTATTGTAAGTATGGTATTATGAATAACCGTATCTATTTTTAACTAAACGTCTTCAGTTCTGTTACCCTGACGACTTGTTTACGTCTGCTGAAGAGGTTTTGAGTGTGTTTTTGCACTCATTATTTTTAAGAGTAGTAAAGTCATGTCTCCAGGAACAATAACTGAAGTTAATGATATAAATTGGTTTTCCTGCTTTTAGTTTTGATTGCAAACAGGATGCACTGTCCTGGTACCTATCACCGACAAAGTTAAACTGACAGATAACATTACGGTATTATAAGTGCGAATATTCCACAACTGACACCATAAAATGTGATATGTTGCAGTGGGAGTCGATCAAACAAAACATTCAAACCAAAAAAGAATATTCCTGAAGGCACACACCAGTACGACCTGATGCGCCATGCGGCTGCTACACTTGGCTCCGGCAACCTGCGACTTGCCGTCATGCTGCCTGAGGGCGAGGACCTTAACGAATGGGTGGCTGTCAACAGTTAGTATTTCCTATATTCATACAGCAGGGACAATATATCACAGGCTAGCTAAAGTATGCTAGTGATACATACAATATTTGATAATTAATGTTGTAGTGCTTGTTCTTAAACGAGCACTACAAAGTTAACTATCAAATATTATAGTTTTGTCACATGAACAGGGGAACAGAGCTGCATACTTGCCTTCCTAAGACAATGCATCATGGCCACTATACATAGGTGGTTGGAGTTGTATATGGAAAGGAAAGGGCCATTGTGTGCACACACTACACTCATGTTAGGCGTACAATCCATTGTCACCCACTATGGAGCAGTGTATGACTCACTTTAGATAACTATTATCAAGTCATATCCTCTTGCTCCTTGTTATTTATTTTGTATTCAATCATGTAAGGGTTGAGGAAAATCATTAGTTTATTAACTTTTCCTTGTAAATGTTTGTTGACTATTGTGACTATGAATTACTAAGCCATGACCATTTTTACTATTGACATTTATATTATATGGACCCTTGACTGACTTGGGTATTTAAAATTTAATAAAATTTGTAGATTAAACTAGCTGTGCCCGCGACTTCGTCCGCGTGGAATAATTATTTTGGGCATCATTTATTTTTGTGGACAACCTCCTTAGCTTTATTAATTATAGCTGTTACCCACGACTTTGTCCTCGTCATTTTCTGTTATTATTTAAGACAATTTAGTTTGAAAATTTTTAAAAGCACATAATTTTAAAACAACATACTTAATTATTTTAAAGTACCTACTTCTGCGTAAATTATATTTTTAGTTTTATTTTCTTGTGGCAGATACATATTGATTTTTTCCACAACCTGATACGTTGATACAACTCTTAATGCATTAATTTCGACCGAATTTGATTACCATAAAAACGGTTCTAGTGAGTTAATCTTAAAAGATAGACATACTGTCCTGGACATTTTTTTAGATCATTTCAATAGAAATAATTCTTTAACACATATATTTTTGGTATCTTGAACCGTTTTCGGAGCGCATGCAACGGAAGCCCTCAAGGATGAATAATTTCCCCCGTTTTTTTCACATTTTCCATTATTTCTTCGCTCCTAATAGTTGCAACGTGATGTTATATAGCCTAAAGCCTTCCTCAATAAATGATTTATTCAACACAAAAAGATTTTTTCGATTCGACCCAGTAGTTCCTGAGATTAGCGCGTTCAAACAAACAATCAAACAAACTCTTCAGCTTTATAATATTAGTATAGATTATATTATACTATTAGAGAGGGGTCGCTAGAGCTATGTGCTTGGGGGCGGAAGTGTCTAATGGCGTAATAACGAGGAACCCGGTCCGGGTCTGTGACCCGCGGTGGCGAAATCGGTGTCGCTCCTCTCTACACCTCTCTGGTGTAGCCCACCTGCTGCCTATAGTGGCGGTATAATAGGGGGCCCATCTTTGAGCCCGTGAGTCACCGCCAGTGTTGGGCAAAATTTAATTGCAAGGTACAATTAAAAATAACAATTGATTAATTGTTAATTGTGAAATATCAATTACTTATTGACTCACCGACTGCCAATAAAATTGCATTTTCGTGTATTGTAAGGCAGGTGTCATAGTTATCCATAGTAAAGTCCAAAACACTTCCATTTAACATATCCTATCAATAGCCCAAATTAATTTCATCTCCATTATTTACAATAGTCTTGTAGCTATGTTGGGCTGTCCACGTCTCTTTTTCCATAGATCAAGGGTGGATGGCCGTTGGTAGTTGCCCCATATTTTAGATTAAAGTTCTCAACAAGACCTCAGCATGTTGGACCTGTGTCCCCGTGTATGCCTTTAAAAAGGACAGGGTTACTTACCTTGAAGTTAGCCCGTGAATTGAAAGAAAAAGGAATAATATTTTTTCTAAATTAATCACTCAAATTCTTTGAGTATAGTCAAAAAGAAAATGTTTTATTTATTGAGCATGTATAAAATAAAAAGTAAGTGTTTGGTATTAATGAAATATAATTAGCCACCAGCCAGCGCTCAAGATCCGTACCGATAACTATATTATTATGATGCGCAGAACTATCACCACTCATTCACCGAGCGCTCAAGATCCGTGCCGGTAACTATACATGGCTGTATTTACATAAAATATACATCAGTAGTTTTGTTACAGATAGACTAAGTAATGGTTAAATGTTGCAGGGCAGGGTATTAGTAGATAACTGCACTTACAATGTGATGCGTGATTCTACAATTATGTTGGCAGCTGTGGACTTCTTCAACCAGATCAACATGCTGTATGGAACCATCACGGAGTTCTGCACTGAGGAGTCGTGCGCCGTGATGTCGGCGGGGCCCAAGTACGAGTACCACTGGGCCGACGGACACACCGTCAAGAAACCCATCAAGTGCTCCGCGCCCAAGTATATCGATTACCTTATGACTTGGGCGCAGGACCAGCTCGACGACGAGACTCTGTTCCCCTCTAAAATAGGTGGGTCGCCTCACTTCCAACGTTTTGTCTTGCACTTCGCAAACTGTGACAGCTCCTAATGTAATGAAACAAGTCGATGACATTTGTGTTGTGTTCCTACCAGGCGTGCCTTTCCCGAAAAACTTCTTGGCGATGGCAAAGACGATCCTGAAGCGTCTGTTTCGCGTGTACGCGCACATATACCACCAGCACTTTCCTGAGGTGGTGCAGCTGGGCGAGGAGGCGCATCTCAACACCTCCTTCAAACACTTCATATTCTTCGTGCAGGTATTATCCAAGCTCGCCCACCATAACACTGCATTGTTTTAATCGCTGCTTCGTATTTAGAAAGAAAATATATTTAATTGAAGATGCAAAAAATCGTGAAATTATCTTAAGTAAATAATAAATAAAACATAAAAAGTAGCTAAAATAAAAAAGATACAAACATGAGGGAGGGGGTAGTATGAGTCACAACCACGCAATACGGCCCTCGCTCAGCATGTTAAGTAAGTCCCAGCGATAGCCGGGTTCCTAATGTAATTCCGCTTTGTTTAGGAGTTCAACCTGATCGAGCGGCGGGAGCTGGCGCCGCTGCAGGAGCTGATCGAGAAGCTGACGGCCAAGGAGGCGCGATGAGGGCGCGGCAGGGCGTGGCCCCCACACGGTCCGACATGCAACACTTTTATTTGCTTTGTTGTGTTATTTATAGCTCTTGTAAATGTTTGTCGACTACCTAATTCTATTATTTTATCAGAGGTTACTTCAGCAATAGAAATACTAATGCTCGAACTTACTAACGTAGTTTTAAGAAGCTAGTGTAACGATTGAAATGTTTGTGATATGAGGGTAGTGACTGGTTCATAACAAGCGCACTCACACTCCCCCTCCCCCCACTCGTGTAGCGCACGTCTCGATGACCAGAACCGGGCTAAGAACAAGGCCTTTCTATGTAATAAATTATATATAGATGCAATTTATCTTTGGAAAATATTTAGATTTGATACATGAAGTATAATAGTATATTTAAGGCACACTTACTGTAGTTGGGACTGCCTGGTGAGGAATCATTCTCCAGGCATATGTCGCCTGGCCGGAGAGAGCGCCGCGCTCGGCTTGTGCTATCCACTAAGTTATTTATGACATTTGATAGGATTGACAGTTTGCCTGTCTAAAGTATTTATTAGTTTAATTAAATCTTGTTTTTCTTTGAGTCTCGACACGGGCTCGCTTATAGTTATCGTTTAATTATTGCAATAATAATCTCTGTAGTGTTAAATTTGTAATGTAGATATTATATTTTGTGCATTTAATATAATTTGATTTCGTTTTTAACTATATCGATTTATATTGCGACTGACAAGTGATGTATTTAATTTTAAATTAGACAATTTCTTAATAAAAAATAAGTTTTCATAACAGTTGTTTTTTTTACATTTCATAAATACATACATATAACCTTGTGCGGTAAATATATATAAAATAAACATTTTAATGCTTCGAGGTATAATGGTAAAGAAGAAATTATCTATGTAATAAGAGGACGAACGGTGTTTGTGACACTGTGAACTTACATACGATTCCAATCTCACATACAAAAGCAGAAAGCATGATGTTGTAGAACGCACATATAAACCTAAAACCTCTTTCATTATAAGATACATCATTTTTTTAGCCCCATATGTGTATAATAAGAAGAAACTACGAAGAAACTGTAAAACTTATTCAGATTATCAGTTAATATTTAATTAATATTCATAGAGAACGTACATTTATTTAACTCTTGCGCATTTAATATGAAGGATACACATACACTCCAATCCACACCACACATACTCACACACGCAAAACTCACAAATCGAATTGTAAGTTACGTAATATTTTTCTTAAAAAGTTATAATACTTTTATTTGTTTTTGTTCAGTAATATATGATAAACTTTTGCATTTTACTAATATCGGTTACTTTGTAAACTGTCCCCGAGGGAAACGGCGGCGCGGCGCGGCAAGCTGAGATACAGGCTCACGCCTAGTTCAGCTGCAGATGCTCCTTCTCTTTATTAAGCCGGGTACTCATTAGCGAGCTGTAACCGTAACTTATGTGATACAGTAACGAGGTTCTAGTGTGTACGCGTTTTACAACGTATACGGCCGTCGGCTCACGTCGTCGCCGGAACGCCTTCAACGAGCGTACTCATTTTGCGAGCTGTAACTGTAACCAAACAGATACAGTAACGAGGTTCTAGTGTGTACGGGGAGTAACGAAACGAACGGGGAGGTGCTCTGCCCTCAGTTTTGGTTTGTAACTTCACGATGTCGGACGAAGTATCTCTCGCCTGTGCAGCATACTTACTTATAGATGCCTTACTCGAAATGTTTTTTGTAATAATCTTTGTCTTTAGGGTTCCATAGTACAGTATTTTCCTTGTAGGCGTCTATGAGCATAAGACATTTATCCTCTGACCATTCACTCATGATTGACGAATAATTATATCGAAAATATAGCTGGTTCGCAGCGGCTAGCAACAACCTCTCCTCTTGACGTCCGCGAACGCACTGCGAGCGCCCTTTGATCCGCGGCAAAAACCGACAATCGTCGGCTCGCTGCGAGCCGCTCATGTAGCGTTCGTCGCAGGCTCGTGAACTACGTACACAATAGTACACATTATGTTTTTGGTAACAGTTACGTGCAACGTTACAGGTTCAGAAATGAGTACGTTGTAAACGTCGGCTCGCTGCAAGCCGCACGCGTACCGCTCGCAGCTGGTTTGCGAACCACGTACACACTATGTTTTTTGGTTACAATACATGCAACGGTTACAGTTACGGCTCGCTAGTGAGTACCCGGCTTTAGTGTACTCAGTAGTTAGTAATGTTAATTTATCTATAAGTAGTGGTAAGCGATCCTGTAGGATCACAAGCGTTCGTTATCGAGTATGAAAAAAAACCTGCCATGTTGCTCGCATCTCGGGCTTAAAAGTAATCGATGAATTTGTAAAACAACTGACTGTCGATCCGGCGTGACATCTCGATTTGGCTATTATTTCCTTCACTGACATCTACGCGTCCTTTTTTACCGGCCCAAGACTGCAGAATATTACAACGCTTACTACGACTTAATCTCATCCTATTCACATGTTTTTATTATCAATCTTTAAAATCTTCAATCGTATCTTGTCCTAACCCTGTACAGTTAGAACACAAAATATGCACACGTCCGTTGGTTATAGTAAAAACGATAAAAAAAAATGCTTTTCGGCTCTTTGTGTAGCCAGATTACTCTTATTTCCATAGAAGGTATAGGTAGAATATAAGGTAATTAGTTGAGTACCAAAGTCAGACTTGGGTACTCAACTAATTACCTTTGCTAACTTGCTTGACCGTGGCGGCCCAATGGGCATTACTGTATCTTGCAAGTATTTATTTATATTTACACCGACAATCTTAAAAAGTGGGACTATATCGCACTTGATTAAAATATTTCATCAGAACGTATTATGTAAAATTTTACTTGTAAAGAGGGGTCGGGGACACAAGAAATAAAACGTAATCGTGGGTATCGCATATAGAATGTATTGGCGACGCGTGGCGTGGCCTAGTCGGTGGTGGCGGGCGGCGGCGGCGGCGGCGGCGCCAGGAAGGCGGGCGGCGGCGGCGCGGCCCACGGCGGCGCGCTGTAGCCGCGCCAGCCCAGCATGCCTGCGGGGGCACCACGAGCATTCAGCTAATAACATTTTATATTTGTTTCGACTTCACGCCTATTTTTAGTAAGCAATATATCGATTCCAGGTCATGACATATTGATCGACGCGCGCGTATGTATCGAGACTCACCCGGCGGCGGCGGCGGCATGCTCGGCGGCGGCCCCATCTTGCCCTCGGCCTGCGAACGATGGCAACACATTAGCCGTGGGGTATTGGGAGACACACGCGCAGCAATGCTCACGAGTCAGTAGAGTGGTCACCTGGTGCGGCGGCGGCGGCGGCGGGAAGGCGCCGGGCGGCGGCGGCGGCGCGCCCGCTCCCGGCGGCGGCGGCTGCGCGCCCGCAGCGCCTGCAGGGGGGAGTGTTACTGGGTACCTACTCTTTGCATCTTGACTATACTAGTATTTTTAATTCGTTATAGCCCAATGCCAGTTCAGGTTGCCCTTTCTTTTTAAAAAAATGTTGCAAGCCGTAAACGGCACTAATTTCAAAATGAAATTAGTGTCGTCCACGGCTCTATTAGTTGAATTAGTAATTTTTCGATTTATACAATTATGTAAAAAGTGTTTTTCCGTAATTATTTTATTTATTAGATATATACGAATAAATATAAGTAGGTATATGTTACCGGAATATAACAAATCCGTAAGTTACGAAAATGTAGGCGTAAAATAATACAAGTTATCTCCCGTTTAGAAACTTACGGAAGTTTATAAACTTACTAGGAAATTGATAAAATTACGGATCTTGTTTTTTTCCGATGTATCTATATACGTTACGGTTACGTTACTAACTGAACTTGATCATTTGGACATATCACGACTTTACGATTACGCGGCATCCCATCTAATGTGCATTAGTCTATACATAAAAATATTCGCTTAGCATCGAACATGAAGGCTTACCGAGCCAGGGCGCTCCGGGCGCGTGCGGCGCGGGCGGCGGCGGCGGCGGCGGGAAGGCCCCCGGCGGCGGCGGCAGCGCCGGCAGCTCGCCTGCGGAGGGAGAGCGACAGTGGTTACCTGTGCAGCGCTGTGTGCGGGGCCGCGGGGAGGTACGTACGTGCGGAGGGCGCGGCGGGCGGCGCCATGAGCGCGCGCGGCGCTAGCGCCTGGTGCGGCGCGTGCGGGAACAGCGCGCCCGCGAACCGCCGCGCGCCCGCCGCCGGCGCCGCCTCGCCCAGCTCCGCCATCAGCGACAGGTACTCCTCGTCGATCTTGGCCTTGTTGGCGGGGTTGTGCAGCGTGCCCTGCCCCGGCCGCTTGGCGCGGCAGTCGCGCGCGATGTGCCCCGCGCCGCCGCACGACGAGCACACGATGCTGTTGGTCACGTTGGGCTTGTCCGGGCACTGCAACAGACGTGCGGTGAGCGAGGGGCGGGCTGCGGGGGGTGCGGGGGGGAGGGGAGCGGCACTCACCAGCCACGTCTTGTGGTCGGTGGCGGAGCAGTTGGCGCAGCGCACGGCGTCGTTCTCCCGCAGCGTGCCGTTGAGCTGCGCCAGCTCGCGCAGCTGCATGCGGCGCAGGTCGTTCTGGCCCTCGGGCACCTCCACGCCCTGCCGGATCACCTCCTTGATCTGCAACACGCGCAGTATCAGAGCACCTGTGTAGGTAGCGCCGACAGTATGCTATTCCCTCCGGCCTACCTTCTCCACGGCCTTCTTGACGCAGTCAGCGTTGGTGGCGGTGATGTAGGCGTGCAGCGGCTCGTCCTCGCCGGGCAGCGGCTGCCCGTCCTTGCGCCCCACTTTGCCCTCCTTCACTGAGCCCTTGCCTCGGATTATTATCTTAGCGCCGGTTTCTTTCTCCATCGCTGTCACATTTATCATGTTAAGTTATTATTGTGGCACTCGGGAGTGATAATTGAACAGTATAAAGCGGTAATAACAAAGTATTCGTACCTTTGAGTGTGTTTCCCCGGGGTCCGATGAGCAGGCCCACGAAGTTGATGTCGGGGTGCTCCTCCTGCGGGATCATCACCTTGTCGTGCACGCGGATGATGGGCGGCCTGCATCAGACGGCGCGGGTGAGTGTGTGAGTGTGTGGGGTGTGGGGTGGGGTGGGGTGGGGGGGCACGCACTTGTAGTCCGGCGGCGGCTTGAACTCGGGGTTGATCTGCTGCATGCGCGTGACGAGGCGGTGGCGCTCCTCCTCCAGCTTGCGGCGCGTGCGGTACTCGCGCGTGTTGAGGCGCTTGCCGTCCGTGGAGTAGATGGGCTCCGGCGACGGCGACCTGCAAGCCACAGCCTCAGCAAGCGCCCGCACGCCGCCCGCCCCGTCCTCTCGTCGCCGTCCGAGCCCCGACCTAACACCCGAGTACGATACGCTCATTCGGGCTCGAATCGAGTTTTATATTTCATTGAATAATCCCTTTCTAGGTTTAATAAATATGGCGCGGTATAATCTACTAAATTGAAGTATGACCCATCTCAAGCATGTTTCTTACAGACATACAAGCACAACAACGGTAACGAAATAATTATCCGCCATTATTTTATCTTTGCTGCTTCTACAAAGTAAATTATATTTATTATACGTTATCGCATAATTTGTAACTTGAATTTTTGGCATTCTGACATTTTATAATTGTAAGAGTTTAGAATGTGACGATTTCGAAATGAAAAAAAAAGTAATTTGATACAGGATATCATTATTGCTGTGTTACGGCAAATATAATCTGCAGTAGTGATGTGTCAGTTCAAAATTGCATATCTCTGAGACCGGAATTGATGGAACTGTAAATTCTAAAAGGTTTTAAATGCGGCTAGCGCTGCCGCGGAGTACCCTCTGCGTCATATTTGGTGTTTCAACGTTATCAAACAAATGAATGTGAAAGTGGGTCATGATTCAACTCTGTGGGGTGACCATAGGGCTCGGGGCGGGCGACTGCGGGCTCGGGGCGGCGCCCGTGCGGGGACTACTACAATAGGGAACAATGTCGAGTGCACTGATATCCTATGCTAAATACTAAATCCTAATGCCCTGAGAAAAAAATAATTCAATTAATTTATCCTGAAATTTTAATGAAGCTTTTATTAGCCCTGAAAATAATCTGATTAAATTATATTAATTGACCTGTACATGCTGAAAATATCAATAATCATTATTACAAGTTTATTTAATTAATTGAATCATTAGAGTTAATGAGCAATCTGTATGGGACCTGCAAAATGAAGAAAATGGCGCATTAGTAGGGCGGGGCGCTCACACGGCACGCTCCACACGCGTGCGTGGAGCGGCCGTGCCTAGAGATATAGTAATGAAAACATCAGTCTATACTCATGCGTGGGCCCGGCGGGCGCGGGGCCGGCGGCTCGCAGCGGCGGCGGACACAAACCTCTCCTCGATGTTGGCGGGGATGCCGAGGTCGCCCGAGCGCAGCTTGCGGCTCACCTCCTCGATCTGCAGCTGAACTGCAAGGGAACGGGTTAGCCAACCGCGGCCATACGCACTCATTAGAATACTGACCGCTCTTACCTAACACACATCGCGCACACCGACACACAATACATTCACATTACTCTAGCGACTGCCTACTGTTCCAGCGGACGACGCTAGTGCTGAAAATTTTTATATCAATCTCATTAGGCTGAAATAAAATAACATTTAGCGACGCGCATGCGCTCTAAAGAAGGCTCGTCTTTATTTTATGCAAGTTACGTGGCTGCCACCGCGACCCGTCCGCGGCTAATATCTCTTAAACAAAGTACGCTAGGGGTGTGAGGTGGGGTGAGGTGGGGCGAGGCGGACTACTCACGCAGGTACTGCTCCTCCTGGTCGCGCGTGAGCGTGGAGGGCAGCACGGTGGGCAGGCCGGGGATGAAGGTCTTGTCGTGCTCGCCGCCCATCCAGCGCGTGCGCCGCCGCCGCGCGCGCCGCTCCGCCGCCGTCTCGCCCGCCGGCCCTGCGCAAGCGCGGCAAGGGTTATTGTGGGACGGTGTCACGGGCGGTAAGACTAGCCTTGTGGCGGGGTGGTGCGGTTACCGAGGCCGTCGTCCTTGTCGTCGTCGGGGTGGTAGTCGTGGTGCGGCGGCTTGTCCCGGTAGCGCGACTCGGTGCGCGCCTGCAGCAGCTCCAGCTTCTGCTGCACGGAGGTGGGCGGCGGGATGGCCGTGGCCGCGGACAGCGCGGCCGCCGCCGCCGCCGCCGGCTGCACGGGCGCCGCCATGCGCCGCTGCGCCACAAACGTCTGTTACGCGGCCGCACCGGACACACAGACGTCAACCAAACGAACCAAATCAACAGAACGCTCGCCCGCCCCGCCGAGCCCACCACGACAACTGCTCCCGCACTACTTTTTATGTATTCCTTTCGACTAATTATGTCGTTTTATTCTAATAAAAATTATAATCGTGGTGATATCGGGCCAGGGCTGGGCAATGCAAACTCAATCGTGCAAAGAACTTGTAAAAACAAATAAAAAAAAATACTAAAAATAAATCGTATTATACTAATCTCTAGCCACTAGGTGACCAAAGTAATTGACAACAAAATAAGAAAACAATGTGAGAAAAGCAAGCCATCTATCTATAAGTGCTCAGAAAATAATCAAATGAAAAAGTAACAATAAACTTGAAATGTGTAAACATAAGAATTTATCAAACATGTTTGTACAATGCTTACCGCATACTTGACATATTTCTACAAATCAAATCAATTTTAACAGTTAATAAGTTTTTTTTTTATAAAAATGTACTTTACTAACTTTTATAGTTTCGCGACGCATGATTTAAAAATATGTGTAACAAAACGGGAGAGATCGCAGCCACCATGCGACCACCGTCGGGTGCGGTGTAACCTGGTCGATACGTGAAGCCCTTGACGGGAAGTGCAAGTTGCGAGATCATTCCCGATTCTTTAGTAATATAGTCGGCCATGCAACGTGCATATTATCAAATATCTTCTACAAAAAATTAAACAAAACTAATAATATTTAGTACATAATAAAACAGAGTATTTCAACTACATATAGGCGTTTTCGTACACAAATCGGGTTATTGTACATTCGTCACAATGTTTATTATCTCACAGGAAAAAGTTTGCGAAAAGTGGTCACAATTTATTTTTTTTGTAAAAGAATATATTATTGAGCTCTGTAAATTATATTTTTTGCACAGACTGCAGAAATATCCAAAACAGGTGAAAAACAGATTATTATTTCTAAAATTACAGGAATTCTTTATAAACTTTCTCCTTATATCAAATGATTCCACCTAATATTATTATTAATAATTATTTTCAGCTAAAATATCACTCGTATTAAAATAAATGGCATTCTTATGGAGAAGAACCGGCAAGAAACTCCATATTATACGTTACTCTTTTAAAAATAGAAAAATACAATTTTGATAATAATAATTATGCAATAACGCATATTAGCAAAATGTACAGTTAGCAGCCAAGTATAGGATAAAATATTCTTTAAATAAACAAAATAATTACCAAAAAGAGGAACCCAAGGTTATTTATTGATTTATTGAGGTAGAGGTATTGATCATAATATTATTATAGACTGGATTTGAAAAAAAAAAAAACATTTGATTTAATTTAAAATTAACACAGAACATTTGATCAATAGGGATTAAAAACAATCAAGATAAATTACTATACTACAGAAATTAAGAAGGAAATAAAGCGACTATACAAAAACAATAATTACCAATTATTATTTCAAGCCTGTCCCACCGGTGCACATAGGGGTATTTCGATCATCTACGCGGCCAAAAGTCACAATAACAAAGTTAAAGAAATGACACAGTATTCGACTAACTGTGGCAGGGAACATTCCAACGAACAATTAACCGCCTTCCCCACCCCTATCCCTTTGCGCGTTACCCGGCAATCTCAGTCGGAACTTGATCATCAAATTGTCTGCAAGTGTCAGTTATTGGCGACTTTTAGAAAGCGTTACTTTTGTGAGTGAAACTGCAGTTTCCTGTGTTACTCTGGTGCAAAAAAGCAATGGATACGACAACTACAGGTATGTGGCAATCTTAATGTCTTATATTTAATAAAATTTGATTCAGTTTAATATACTTTCAGTGATCGGGAAGTAATGTCAAAAATGAGATGAAATTTTGAAAGAATTTTATTTTCAAAGGTGAATTTGTTTTAGTATCCGGGTAGATCCGGCTGTTTTCGCCATTTATATTAAAAGTGTAGATACTTAAGTAACGAATGCTATTTGAATTAGCCGCGGAATAGCGCGGATGCACTAAAGCTGAGTACATTCATCTTTTACAGTCGAAATTAGTGAAATGTTCATTTATGTTTAAATTTTGTTTTAGGTTCAACGGATACCTCTGGAGTGCAAATAGTGACTCGTAAATCACTCTTCAATAAGATGAAGAATGAAAATTTACGTAATTTAGAAGAAAAGTTATGTTTTTTGAGTAACCACCTTTCACTCATGACAACATTACTGAAAGTCAGTTAACTAAACTGAAAGACAATTTTGCACATTTCAAATCAGAACTGAAGCAAAGGTGGATTAAGTCGCACAGAAAAGCAGAGGTTTTCTTAAAAAAACAACCATCTTTGGCTGGAAGGTACTTTCGAAATTTCAGTCACAACAACAAATCGTCATGGTCGCCCTCGTAAATCATTTGATGAATATAGCGAAAGAAGCAGAAGGAGAAAAACTGAAGAGATCCGCTCCCATAATGTTAAGGATGGTGTTTTAGTTCACACAGCTTAAGTTGAATTAAGAAAATCAGGAAAACGTGATGCTTTCCACGTACTCCAAGATATAACAATCTTTCCGACCCGTGCAAGTACAAAAAGCTTTCAGTACCTCTAAGTGTGAAAAATCAGCGCGTCTTACACCTATGGAAGCTTTAAAAATGTTTATAGATGCAGATTTAACACGAGGACAATATGAAATTATGAGAAACACGAACAAGAAGTTTTTCTGTGCCATAGCTTAATTCAAGAAGCCAAAAAGAAATGTTAATGTCATAAAAAAAATAGGAAGTTTTCTTTTCTTCCTGAAACATTTAATATGCTAGTATCTGCAACACCAAACCCAGAAGACACACTTCAATCAGAAGGTGAAGATAAGATAAATTAACTATGGATTAATTTAATAAATAAGTACTTATATTAAGTAAAACTTATAAAATCATTATGTATCATAACTATCATTATGTAATATTAGTATAGACATGTGACCGAATTACAATTATATTTTTTTGTAGTTTTTTTTTTATTTTTTATGAAAATTATGAAAAAATAAACATAAATAATAATAAATAATAAATAAATATTACTGTTTACATTACGCTTGTATTATTCCCGTCATAAGCAACTCAAAAAACTAAACAAATGTTTTTGGCCAGCTAGATTAACTAAATACCCCTATGTGCGGTGGGCAGATAAGAGGGAGCTCTTATCTCTCTATTCCTCTCTGTGTCTCATATCAAAACCCTAATACATTTATCTTTCCATGAATATAAATATCAATTTTAAATCTTATTAGAATGAACTTTCTAACTCTTTAATATATAGTAGATAAAAATTCTTTACCGCGAATTAATCGTATATGGTACACAGTAATTTTTATTATTGTATACTTTTTATTCTTAGTATGTTTGACGCTGTTACGGTATTTTTTTTATGTGTAAGTGTTAGTGTACAAAATGAATACTTTTTCTACGAAAAAAAAAACCACATTTCTACAAAATTGAGTAATTAATAAATTGACTAAGTCGACCAATAAGGCCGTGGACTACACTGTGGTTCAAATAAAATGCTTGCATCATCAAGCTACACTAATTAAAAATAGTATAGAGCTTGTTTGCTAACGGTACTTTTTCAAAAATAGTGTAAAATACATAACTTATAGAACTAAAAAGAGTGTGAGTAATCGACAGTGTGACGAATATATAACAACCCCATAAATCAGCCTAAAATATCAAACTTTATTGACACTTATGGAGTCAAATGAAGCTACTGACGTAACTAAGTATAGCAAGGTCTATCCTTTTGTTAGTATTTAGCAATTTGAATGTAGCTACTTTTCACAATACTCTATGTATGTCCACAGGTACATTACATGACCATTCTTCTATATCCATCTTCCTCCATTTCCGATACAGTACCGATTATACTACCTCTTTGTCATCTAGTTTTGTTGCAAGAATGAAGAACTTCAAATATGCTTGAAAGTTAAGAGTGTTTCTTATTTAGCTTACCGGAATTTGGTCTAATCATACATACATTAGAAGAAGCTTATAAAATAAGGCTTTATGGATAATTAAATAAGAAGTAAATGACGTTTATATTAGTATAATGCCACACTACTATGTTAAGACTACACTGATGGTTGTTCTCAACAGAAAGTAACAGTTTACAGGCGCGTGGAGCCGCACACACTGATCACATGTGAACAACACACCAATGCAAATGCGCATATTTTATTACTATCTACAGATTATTTAATTAAATACAAACTATGTTACCTCTCGCTCTCTAGCATTATGCTGAAAAATACTAAAGCTCAAAGATTTCTTAAATTGAATGCACTTTCATTGACAGCTGATTTTTATAAATTTGACGAGCAACACCCACTAAATGTATGAATAGTTTAAGTACTTTAGTTAAGGAATTAGAATAAAGGCCAATTGCTAGCCACATTTAAAGATGGTCAGTTGAACCAATCTTCTTTTCTCACACTCAAGGTGGGCTTAACATCTATAATAGTAATTTATATCAACTACTCAAAACAGAAAACACAAAAGTTCTCATAATTTTTCTTAATGTAATGTGTATATATGCAAGAGTGAGGTGTGGAGGTGGGGTATGCTTGCGTTACCTGGGCGACGGCAGCGGCGGCCAAGATGGCGGCCTGCGTGGCGGGGTTGATGGCGCCGTTGCTGCTCACCTGCCGCGCCGTCGCCTTCGTCGTGGTGCCGACCATCTGGTCCAGCAGTGCTATTGTGCCATCCCTGCTAACCAACAAATTAAACATCTATTAGACTTAGACAAAACCAATTTTTTTTTCTTTTTTAGCTCAAAGTAGCAGTAAGGCGAAGGAACAGATTAACATAAAAGAATGCAGATGAAAACATGTGTCTGGGCTGTTTGTCAATATTGCAGTAGTTTCTTCAATTCACTAGGATCTCTGTTACAATATCTGAGCTTATTTTTTAGGTATTACTTGTTATTGTTCATTATATTACCGTGTGGAGTCCGGATATAAAGAATAGCACCACTACTAAAGGATCTTAAGACCCAGTGCACTGTACCAAGCACCTTGAGTCACCCGAATGGTGGCAGATAAACAACCAAAAATTGCATTCCCAAAGAGGGTTAGTGTCAGGCAGAAGGCCGACTATAAAACCATAACCAAAACATTAAGCAACATGTCTAGAAGACGTGTTCCGCCGACCCCAAGTGAAATGGGATAAGGGCAGGAAGATGACGGTTCATTATATTACTTTTAAGTTGTGTATCATTGACTTGAGCGGCCTGCTGGTCTAGTGGTTAGTGGCCCTGACTACTATACCAGAGGGCCTGTGTTTGATTTCCACCCAGGAAAAATGTTTGTGTGATAAGCACAATCATTTGTTTTCATCAGGGTGTAATTTATCTACAATTTATTTGTATTCAGAAGTATCTATGTTTATCTGTTGTCGAGCAATCATAATACATATCTCCTTAGTTTGTGAGTAAATGACGTTGTGTGAATGTCGTGGTATATTATATTACATAGCTATATATATATTTAAATCATTTAATATTCAATAAGTAGCAAGGTACCAAATACTTCACACTGGGGTAAAATCAAGGGCTATAACCATAGCGGTGTTAGCACTGAGCTGGCAGACGCCTGCACTTGCCTGTCTTTGGACTTGCGGCTACGGCTGCGGCTCCTGCTACGCGAGCGGCTGCGGCTGCGGCGCTTCTCCTTGTGTCGATCTCGGCTGCGGCTGCGCTCTCTCTCTTTGTCCCTATTTAAACGAACTTAGATGATGATGCGGTTTTCAATGGGACACTCCTTGTTTGTTTTCGTCAACTGTGCACCATACGTACCGTTTGGAGCGGTGGCGATCCCTGTCCCTGTCGCGGTCACGCTCGCGGTCTCGCTCGCGGTCCTTGTCGCGGTCGCGGTCGCGCTCCCTGTCCTTATCCCGGTCTCGGTCGCGGTCCCTATTCTTCTCCCGATCTCTCTCCTTGTGTCTATCTCTATCCCGATCTCGAGATCGCGACCGACTTCTGTCACGGTGTCTCGAACTCATTTTAGGTTCACAGTTGATAAAACACTATTTAGAAATAAGCTGAGAAATAGTAACGTGCTCCAAAATAATATTTTTGTATTAGGTATATCAATCCAAGTGCCTGATCACCAAATTGTCGGTCAATGTTTATTGCCCTCGTGGATTCACATCCACTCTCGTTAGATTTATTAATAAATCAATAGGTATATCTCGATTTGCAGAAAATATCCACCTAATTACTGTAACTGATAAACTACATAGCTAAGCGGCCTTACCGTGCCGATATTGGTTTTAGTCAAATCTATTTAGAGACATATTCACTCTCGTTTTGTGAATGAATGACGGATTCTGACTGATAAACAGATAAATAGTAAAGGACAAGATGGCGTTCACCACAGACAACATAAATAAGTCCAATAATTTATGGAATAGGCTTTTTCGCGTCCGGGCCCTGCTAGATTTTGATTTCTGAATTTCACATTTTGATACTTACATTCCAAAAATGATTTTTTGATGATAATTTGACCAGTTGTTATCCGCGCGGATATTTTTTCATAAAAAATATACGGGAGGTTTTTTTAAAATAACAAAACGTTGGTCACCCTCAATGTAAAAAGTGAATTAGATATTTCATGAAACGAGATCTATTTTAGAATCCTGATAACATACTGTATACAACATAACTGTACCCCCAACTTCGTCCGCTTGGAATTGAACAAAGTTTGTTTATTTTCTAAAATAAAAGCCTAAGTTACTCCATATTACGATATTACGTTAGCTACCTACCAATAAAAGTGCCGTCAAAACCGGTCCAACCATTTCAGAAATTAGCGGAAACAAACAGACAGACAAAATTGTAAGAAATGTTATTTTGGTGTGTATACCGTATTTATGTATTTAGTATATGCATATAGTAAAAAAACCGTCCGTGTGGTGTCCGGATATAAAGAATAGCACCACCCCATATCCTCCACTGGGTGTCGTAAAAGGCGACTAATGGACCTTAAGACCCAGTGCACTGTACCAAGCACCTTGGGTCACCCGAATGGTGGCGGGTTAACAACCAACAATCGCATTCCCAAAGAGGGTTAGTGTCAGGCAGGCGGCCGACTATAAAACCATAGCCAAAACTTTAAGCAACACGTCGAGAAGACGTGTTGCGCCGACCCCAAATCATAATAATTGGGATAAGGGCAGGGGAATGATGATATATTAAAAAAACCGGCCAAGTGCGAGTTGGACTCGCGCACGAAGGGTTCCGTACTTAACTATCATCTATACATCGAATAAAAGGTAAATTCCGGTTTACGATTTAGACGTATAAAAAAAAAACTAATTACTAGATCTCGTCCAAACCAATGTTCGGTAGAAGTTTACATAGTAATGTACATCACATATTTTTTTGAGTTTTGTCATTCTCTTATTTTAGAAGACTTAACTCCCCTGGAACTTCTAAAATAAGAGAATGACACACATTTTACCACTTTGGAAGTGTCTCTCGCGCGAACTATTAAATTTATAAAAAATGATGTTAGAAACGTCAAGATTATTTTTGAAGGCCTATCCATAGACACCTCACACGTATGGGTTTGATAAAAAAAAATCTGCTTCAGTTCTATGTATGGGGACCACCAAATTTTTTTGCTTTTTTTTTTTTTATTTTTGTATAAAATCTTAATGCGGCACGCAGAAAACATCTACAATACCAAGTTTTAACAGTATAGTTTTGGAAAAAAAGCGGCTGTGACAGACACGGACGGACAGAGAAACATGACGAATCTATATCTTCCGTTTTAGCCATTTGGCTACGGAACCCTAAAAACGGTTATTTCAATATTAGAAACAGACGTTCCAACTTTATATTTAAGTATACATTATCTAATATTTCTACAACTGATTCGAACTCCTGCTGCACTGTAACCAAGTTCGTTTTTGTAGACCCAAGTAAGTTTATATGAAAATTGATTGTAAAAAATTTCATTTTAAATTACAGCAGTTACAAACTTCTATACCATTCTTCAAACTGGGCACTGGTTCTACGACTTTTAAAACTACAATTTTCATCATCATAGCTAGTCACGGATATGAAAATACAAGTGTACATGGTTAAATACGTACATCTTTCACACGATCGACTTTTAGGCTTAGGAAGTGTCCTAAGCGTGATGCCACACGGGCGTTGGTGCATTTCAGTTGAGCAGTGACGCTCCATCGTTCTACGTACCTACTAACCAGAACGAAATACCACACAATACGCTATGCGTTAAAGTAATGGACTTCAATGCAACGAACATGGAGAGGAGTTACGTTAATAAAACCAAGGAACGGCAGCGAAGTATTATACATACATATTAATTTCCGAATTCCGATAGCTACGAATATGCAGCATGTGGCGTTTTACATCGCAACGACTTTATAAGGGAAATTACTCAAAATCTTTAAAAAGATGTTTTAGGCTGAATTAATATGTATTTTCAAAGTCAATTGATTTAAACGAGTTACAGCAAGCAGTATAACAACACAAGCATTAATTAAAAGTTAAAAACGGAATCTTCCGTTACAGATTTCAACCTCGAAGAGCACTAATTACACCGTATTTCATTTTGGTATATTAGCAAAAATGAATGTGGCTTGATCGTAATTATTATTTACATATAAATACTTGTTTTTTTTTTGTCATAAAATAAGTATAGCTTTTTGTAAGGCGACTGCAAAATACTAAACCAATTTTTGAAGTCTCGTAAAAAAGTAGCCTATCTGTAAATACAGCTAATTCCATACTACAGTAACAAACATCCACTCATCCAGAACTACACACTATCGCGTTATAGTACCTATTTAAAAAGGATAGTGAGTCGTCGTGGTCGTAGGAGTCCGTTATTTATCGCTTTCAGGAACTTTTAGTCAACGGTGTACTTTTTAACAGACTGAAAATCGGATGAGGTTCTCAATTCGACTGTTTTTTTGTAACGCGTTATTCCGCTTAATATGAACTAGCTGACCCCGCGAACTTCGTTGCGCTGATAATTAAATTATATTTTTTTTTTTATGCATATCAGTTAATTAGGCAAGACTGTTAATCATAATTGATATATTTTTGGCGCATTTTTAAGAATATTTGCATTAAAAACGAAGGTGTTAGGTTCCCGATCAAAACAACACATACCGTTTCCCAAATGTCTGCTTAATTTGGTGCGCTTGTCCTCGCATTTAGAACCGAGATCAGCACCATTGGGTTTTCAATGTGTTGTACTACGCGTGTTTTCAATACAAACACAAGATACCTGCAAACACGTACTTTCGTACTACGCTGAATTATGCCGTGCAATGTATCAACCGCCAAGTACCACAACTTTTATGTCTATTAGTTTGTAACCCAGCGTTAGACATCATTTACAGGTAGTATACAATCCAATACCCCTGTACTAACAGGGGTATTGTATATACAAGTACCAACAGAATTTAGTACAGTAGTATCAATAAGACAGTACAAATACATTTTTTTATAATAATAAAAGAATTGTTATGTATGAGAAAGAGAGAGCAGAAAAGGTCATAAATAAAACTGAACTGTTGAGAATAAACAGACATCAGTGCTTTCTCAATATATTTCAAAGACCAAAATACATTTCTTACAACTTGTAACAGTTCAATCATACCAAATTACAATTATACAAAATGCTGCAAATAAAATTACAACAGCTTACAGCTTCAAACAAATTATGAATTAAGTTTGCACATCTATGTAAACTAAAAATTAAGATGCACCAGCCTCTGAGGCATTCGCAGACAACCATAATTACAACAGAAACTGGTAGCAAAATAATTTTATCATGTCATAGTTATAGTCAATGGTTTACAAAAATATGTCATAGAAACAAACAAGAAAATTAAACTTAATTCTACAATCATATTAAATCTCCTTAACACTAAAATATTTCTAGTACTTATGAACTACTAAACGATTTAGTCCGGACCCAACAGTTCCCAGGAAACACTCCACTGTTCACATCACTAACTCTTGAAAACTATGTCAATCAGTTGATTAGTTTCATAGAAAACATGCCCGGAGTCAAATGCAGCGAAGATTGTCTTGAAGATAGCCTACAAGAAATAAAAAATAGTATTTAAAACTCACAGATATTAACTGAATAAAAATTTCATGTTTTTATAAATCAAATACCTACATATACAAATTACATTATGTTTCAAAATCAAAAGTCATTTATTATTTGGGGCTACATTTAAAATGTTAAGATTTATAAATTATAGACAGCACCCACTCCTGTGCGTTTAGCTTGCAACTTTGTGTTTAGTGTAGAATATTTTAGTTTATTTACCCAATACGTATATAAGAAATACGATAAATTTACCTATAATTAAACTGGTGCGCCAGGGCCTCCCTTCTTGCCAATGAGTGACTTGTGTATGTGAGGGATGACTCCACCGCCTGCAATGGTTGCTTTAATCAAGCTGTCGAGTTCTTCATCACCTCTGATAGCAAGTTGCAAGTGACGCGGTGTGATGCGCTTCACTTTAAGATCTTTGGAAGCGTTTCCCGCCAACTCCAAAACCTATAAAACGAAATCGTTTATTGGTAAACAGATTTATAACTCCTAAGGTTGTTAAATAATAGGTGCTAGGTCTCTGCGTAAATTCTAGTATACGAATGAAACATAACAAAGAATTTCCCGCCAAAAATAAACAGCGTACTATAGTCATCGTATACCAGTACCAATATAAACACAATGACATCCAGCACGAAAAATATAAATTTTTACTCTCATTAATAAGCAAAATAGCTACAGAGATTGTCTAGAAATATCAGATAGTCATAAATGATATACTTATTTTAAAACAGAGTGCCGCCATATTGACAGGGCGTCGGGTAGCTTACCTCAGCCGTAAGATATTCCAGAATAGCTGCAGAATAAACTGCCGCTGTAGCTCCAACACGTCCATGACTCGTTGTTCGGTTTTTAAGATGTCTGTGAATTCTTCCAACAGGAAACTGAAATCATAGATTTTCTTTGTCATATCGATTTTTCCAAACCCCAATGGTCGCCGCCATAGTGAAGGAAGAGGTCATAAAAATTATTCAATTATACACTTAACTGAAATAGTCGACTTTTTATAACGACACGGTCACGAAAAATCGTAACATTAATTATTATTTAATAATAACTTACCTGAAGCCCAGCCCTTGCCGATCTGGATACTGCTTTCGCCTTGGCTTTACCCGAATCTTTACCCGCTTTACCGCCAGCCTAAAATTGTCGAAAATACACAATTATTTATCTCGTACGGAGTTGAAACTTCGACAGTAAATAAATAACACTATTGTCCACCGAATCACACAATAAAAACACATCAAAAACAAGTACATTTCACAATATCTTGCAAAACTCACCATTTTGAAACGTGTAACACACTATGACCACTACAGACAGTGAGCAACGAACACAGGAAAGGCGCCAAGCCAAAACGTTAGATACAAAGATGGCCGCCGTACGTAGTCGTGCTGCAGCCGGAAGTGACGTAAAACAAGTAAATCTCCGCACGCTGCTTTCATCCAATCAGCATCGAGTGAAATGGCGGGCAAAGCAAAATCGATAGTGGTGCCAAGCTTTACTACGACCAGTCCTGGAACTATTACCGAGCGTAATCAGTACCGTTTCAGTTTACGCAATTGATGTTTAATAAAGAATACTAAAAGCACAAAAGTATTTGCGAATTTAAAAATGAAGTAAACAGCACAAACAAATATCAAATGGGGGCACAATCAAATATCAAAGTAGCAATATTAAAATGTGAGTATATAATGAAAAACGATCATAGTCATAAATTTCGACCATATTATTTATTTAAATCTCAATACAACCCGTGATAATAAATAACTGGAATAATATTGTTTCCCATAAAGTTGAACAGTTAAATAATTAATACAATAAATATTCCACAACTTTTACAACGCCATCTAGTCTCAAACTAAGCAGAGCTTGTATTATGAGTACTATACTACTGATAAACATACTTATGTACTTTTAAATACGTATACTTATATTGTACAGATATTTATATTATATTTTTGAGCCCTTTGGGTTCAAACGCTTGGGACATGGGGGCCGGGTGCGCGAGCTCTGTATAAGGAACTCGCTAAGCGCTTGGTCGACTCCACCCATGATCAGAGGGCTGGACTGTATTTCACGCAAAGAATTGGCATTGCCATTCAGCGTGGTAATGCGGCCAGTCTCCTGGGCACGTTTCCCGCCATTAACGGAGATGAGGATATTTTTTTCGACGCTTTGTAAATATGTATTTTTTTAGTTACATAAGTTTAGTAATAAATGTAAATATTTCATGTTTAGTATTGTTTCTGTTCAATAAATTTCCTATTACAGATAACTTACACCCACACTCAGAACAAATGATCGTGCTCATCACACAATCATTTGATCTGGGTGGGAATCAAACCCACGACCTCTAATATAGCAGTCAAGTTCACTAACTGCTTGACCAACAGCCGCTAACAGGCTAGTAGAGTTAACCCAACAATAAAAATATTTTTATTATTATATATTTATTTATATTTATTATACATATATAATTTTCATGTTACTAACCTACTATTATATGCCCTACAGGCGGGACATAGCTGTTCACAATTTATTATGTACCTGCCACCCGTATTATGTACCTATGATGAATGATCCACAATAAAGATTGATTTGATAAGATAAGATTTGAAAAAAGCTCTTGTAACGGATTAACCGAAGTGTCGACTGTCGACGTTTATTTAATTCTAGTCCATCCTTATTAGAAAAAAGATAAGGGTTCGTTAGTCTGGCATTAAACGGAACTCTATAGCTACCCAAGTAACACATCTAAGCAATATAACGGTTTACTAAAGGCATTTTTGTATCGATTTAGCATTTTGAGTTAGCTCTGTAGTAGCATTACAAACATTTTTATGCCTAATATCATGCTTGTTTGGGCACAATTTAAATGGCTTTAGATCCTAAATAGGTTCACAATAGTTGCTTAATTGCCTTACAAGCGGATTATAATTGCATTATTGTGGCCAAAGTAGGTACCAATCGCATTAAAGAAGCATACTTACGGTCAAAAAGTTGCCAATGGATTTACTGAAGCATTATACTAGTAATATTAATGTTATTGAGGATGTTAATTGCATTACAAAAGCATTAGACTAGCTTTCAAATATAGTAAAATAATTATTAGAGCTATTTAAGTGTTCACAATTTGAACTTCAATAAATCCTTCGTTATTGCAAAACCATCTCTAAAACCACAGAATAAATGCTATATTACAATTACCGTTATAAGCCTCGTCATATAATATGGATGAAGACAGTCAAAGTAAGAGTGAGTGACACCATATGTATTTGTTTGTGTCAAAGAAAAATTTATAAGGGCTAAGTTTTTAACTCTTTTATAATTCAACTAGCTTCCGCCCGCGACTTCGTCCGCGCGGATGATATATTTTCAAAACTCAATAATTTTTAAAATACCTAACTTATATTTTTTTAATATTTTGTTTTGTTATGTACAGAATTGACCCTTCTACAGATTTATTATATGTTTAGATGCCTTCAAATATTACTGCGCAATGTAGTTTACTGAATATGTCTGTATAGGTTTTACTGAAAATTTTCACGCGCCTTCGATATTTTGTGATTTTGATATAATTTTTTTTGTAAAGATATGTGTGAATTAACAAAAACATTTGGGTATTTCTCGTATAGAACGAATTTTACATAATTAACATCACATTATTGGTGGGGAAGTATTAAATTAAGTTAATATCATTGGTACCGTGCAGTTCCCGGTGCGAATAGGGCTGACCCATATCCTCCAATGGGACACCCATTGGTGGATATGGGTCAGCCCTATTCGCAGTAAGAGGCGACTTAGGTATACTACGACCCGGTGCATACCACCTAGCGCCTCGGGTCAACCTCCTGGTGGGGAGTAAACCACGAGCAACAGCATTCCCAAGAAGGGTTGGCGTCAGGCTGGCGGCCGGCCGTAAAAATGTACAGCCAAAACCTCAGCAGCATGGATAAGACATGCTGCGCCGACCCCAAATAAAAATAATTGGGATAAGGGCAGGGGAATGGTCATTATTACATAGGTCTATTGCCAAATTACCAAATTATTAATAGGTTAGAATGACAATATTTTTGGTTATAAAATATTTACAAAATGGTGTCGTTCTATAACAGCCCGGTGAGCCTTTAAAAAGGCTACGAGCAGTAAAATACTCACAGGTGAACAATTGTTAAGCAAGAGGTCAGAGAGAATCATCATTCCCCTGCCCTTATCCCAATTATTATGATTTGGGGTCGGCGCAACACGTCTTCTCGACGTGTTGCTTAAAGTTTTGGCTATGGTTTTATAGTCGGCCGCCTGCCTGACACTAACCCTCTTTGGGAATGCGATTGTTGGTTGTTTACCCGCCACCATTCGGGTGACCCAAGGTGCTTGGTACAGTGCACTGGGTCTTAAGGTCCATTAGTCGCCTTTTACGACACCCAGTGGAGGATATGGGGTGGTGCTATTCTTTATATCCGGACACCACACGGATACAAGAGGTCAGAGAGAAGACTTGATGAATCTCTGTTGTGCCATTAGCTATATAGTAGTTCTATACAGGTTCACCAGTATACCAGTTAACTTGATGTAGACTGAAACCGTACCATAACTTGAACGAAATTTTTGGGGGTCCTTGAGCTAAACATAAAATCCTTTCAACCTATAAACATACCACTTGCTTTACTACTCTACTGTGACACATTATTATAATAAACCTGTTTTATTTTCAGTTAAATCTATTAAATGCAATTTCCAAAGCTGTTTAACTCTTCACATTTATCAAACAATAAGAATGGGTGGGCACCTGCATTTTTCTTAGATGAGGTTACTGTTGCTAAGAGATGAGTATGAAAATGATGATGATGATTTGATTTTTGGAATAAATGTAGAAAAATAATATATGTATAGCAGTAGATCCCGCAGCACGCGCACTTAACGTTTTTTGTGACTTAAGGTATTTATCATAAACCACATCAAAATACTAGTTATTTACAATTCAAAATAATTACAACAGAATAAATTGAAAACGTTTCAAATTTAATTATTCAAAGAATGAATGAATTACATAGCGTTGACTTAACAGGCCATGAGGTTTCAAGAGCTGTCATGCCGTAAAATGACTGTTGAGAAGTGAGAAGTCTAAGCTGCGCCATTCGTAAATCGAGCGCCCGTGGGGAAACTAACTGGCGAGTCTGTGGTGGTTCTGTATGGTAGAGCCCAGGTAGTTTTAGTGGCTAGTGGTGCCATTTACTGGAGGTACCCAGGTGGTGCCATTTGCCGGAGGTGACCAGGTAGTGCCATTTGCAGGAGGTGCCCAGGTAGCTGATGTAGGTGCCCAGGTGGTGGCATTTACTGGAGGTGCCCAGGTGGTGCCATTTGCCGGAGGTGACCAGGTAGTGCCATTTGCAGGAGGTGCCCAGGTAGCTGATGTAGGTGCCCAGGTGGTGGCATTTACTGGAGGTGCCCAGGTGGTGCTATTTGCCGGAGGTGACCAGGTAGTGCCATTTGCTGGAGGTGCCCAAGTGGCTGATGTAGGTGCCCAGGTGGTGGCATTTACTGGAGGTACCCAGGTGGTGCCATTTGCAGGAGGTGCCCAGGTGGCTGATGTAGGTGCCCAGGTGGTGGCATTTACTGGAGGTACCCAGGTGGTGCCATTTGCAGGAGGTGCCCAGGTGGCTGATGTAGGTGCCCAGGTGGGGGCATTTACTGGAGGTGCCCAGGTGGTGGCATTTACTGGAGATGCCCAGGTGGTGCCATTTGCCGGAGGTGACCAGGTAGTGCCATTTGCAGGAGGTGCCCAGGTAGCTGATGTAGGTGCCCAGGTGGTGGCATTTACTGGAGGTGCCCAGGTGGTGCTATTTGCAGGAGGTGCCCAAGTGGCTGATGTAGGTGCCCAGGTGGTGGCATTTACTGGAGGTACCCAGGTGGTGCCATTTGCAGGAGGTGCCCAGGTGGCTGATGTAGGTGCCCAGGTGGTGGCATTTACTGGAGGTGCCCAGGTGGTGGCATTTACTGGAGATGCCCAGGTGGTGCCATTTGCCGGAGGTGACCAGGTAGTGCCATTTGCAGGAGGTGCCCAGGTAGCTGATGTAGGTGCCCAGGTGGTGGCATTTACTGGAGGTGCCCAGGTGGTGCCATTTGCAGGAGGTGCCCAGGTGGCTGATGTAGGTGCCCAGGTGGTGGCATTTACTGAAGGTACCCAGGTGGTGCCATTTGCAGGAGGTGCCCAGGTAGCTGATGTAGGTACCCAGGTGGTGGCATTTACTGGAGGTGGCCAGGTGGCTGATGTAGGTGCCCAGGTGGTGTCATTTACTGGAATTGCCCAGGTAGTGCCATTTGCCGGTGGTGACCAGGTAGTGCCATTTGCAGGAGGTGCCCAGGTAGCTGATGTAGGTGCCCAGGTGGTGGCATTTACTGGAGGTGCCCAGGTGGTGCTATTTACTGGAGATGCCCAGGTAGTGCCATTTGCCGGAGGTGACCAGGTAGTGCCATTTACAGGAGGTGCCCAGGTAGTGCCATTTGCAGGAGGTGCCCAGGTACCTGATGTAGGTGCCCAGGTGGTGGCATTTACTGGAGGTGCCCAGGTAGTGGCATTTGCAGGAGGTGCCCAGGTGGCTGATGTAGGTGCCCAGGTGGTGGCATTTACTGGAGGTGCCCAGGTGGTGGCATTTACTGGAGGTGCCCAGGTGGTGCCATTTGCAGGAGGTGCCCAGGTAGCTGATGTAGGTACCCAGGTGGTGACATTTACTGGAGGTGCCCAGGTGGTGCCATTTGTAGGAGGTGCCCAGGTGGCTGATGTAGGTGCCCAGGTGGTAGCATTTCCTAGAGGTGCCCAGGTGGTGCCATTTGCAGGAGGTGCCCAGGTGGCTGATGTAGGTGCCCAGGTGGTAGCATTTACTAGAGGTGCCCAGGTGGTGCCATTTGCAGGAGGTGCCCAGGTGGCTGATGTAGGTGCCCAGGTGGTAGCATTTACTAGAGGTGCCCAGGTGGTGCCATTTGCAGGAGGTGCCCAGGTGGCTGATGTAGGTGCCCAGGTGGTAGCATTTACTAGAGGTGCCCAGGTGGTGCCATTTGCAGGAGGTGCCCAGGTGGCTGATGTAGGTGCCCAGGTGGTGCTATTTACTGGAGGAACCCAGGTGGTGTCACTTGCCGGAGGGGCCCAGGTAGAGCCTTCTACGGGTAAATCTTGTGTTGAAGTTGGCAAAGAGAAGCCTTTGGTGGTTGGCGCCTCATCTATGTCATCGCCCACGGTACTAGCTCTGACTCGCGACGTGTCACGTGGATGAAACCTGTGATAACAACAAATAACCAATTAAAAGGTTGAATCAACACAAATTGCGAGCGATTAAAATCAATTTATTTACTTATTCACGTGGTGGCCAATTTGTAAGCTTGTTCTTTTCTCTCGTGAATTAAAATGATTTTGTTACTAATATCAAAGCTTCCTGCTAGACGTGGCGTAATTTCCGTGATGGATATACTTTCACGAACATCTTTTAACTTCGTTATCAACTAGGGCGTCCGGCCGTCCAAGGCATTAATTTATGACGATAATTTGATGGGTGGTTACAAAAGTCAACGTGAATGCCCATATTGTTGTTTAATGGCAATAAAAACGGCGTTATTTTGCCGCAGCTTCACACAAGTTAAACATTATATGCAACAGGCGCGGCAAGCGACTTTGTTTTATCATAATTATATGAAGTTTGCAATGTTTATTTTTATGGATTTCAGAGAAACGATTGAATAAATTGAATAGTTTTTTAACATAGTTATATACCTTTCACCCTCATTATCATCAGGATGATAGGATGAACCTACTGTGACTTACTGCTGGGTACCGGTATCATTGCCCTTGTGCTATTTCCCTGTTTCGGACTAATCTTGCCCATGTGTGTTATGGCCCTTTTACTGAAGGAACTCTTAAGAAACTCTTTTAAATTAAAACAATTAAGTTAAGTAAGAACATTAAATATTTTCGCACTGTCCGGCTCGAAGTAGGTTGAGAGGTGGCGCATAAAATTCGCGCGCTATGAGGAATATCTTTCATTGCGTAGTCTGTTGTTGTTTTATTTTTTCACAAATCCAAGGGACCACGCAATTTTAGTACACGAGACAGCATTAGATATTAGTTTCAAAGTTATACTTCTGAGTTCTGGAGAAAAGAAGTTTTGACGGAAAAATAGCTAGATTGGACGAAAAATCAGTTTGTCAAAAAAAAAATCAACCTAGAAAATATCGGAATCAACTCTGTTATTGTTAACTTTACTATTTCCTTAGATTTACATTATCGGTGGCTAGACTTCTATCGGCGTGTTAGTAACACTAACGTATAAGAAACCAAATTTGTATCTTATTTGTGTTTATAGTATACTAAATATATAGATACTAATAGTGGCGCCAGGTTGGGCAGATATAACAATGTCTTACTTGGGGTAGGCGTCGGGAGCGAGAGCGGCTGTCGCAGCAATGAGCAGGCAACACCAAGCGAGAGTCGGCACCATGGCTGCTGAGCTGTGCTGCACTGTGCCGGCTCAGCGCAGCCTGCTCGTTATAAGGCCCAGCGACGCCCGCCTCCCTGATAAGCTTCGCTACGTGAACATTGGCTTATCTCATTAGTACCGCCTTATGCCTAGAGATAATTATAATATCGTGCAGTTAATCTGATCAATAGGATCGACAACAATTGTAGTAATCTTTTAAGGGTTCCGTACCAATAAAGTAGAAATAAAACCTTAAGGGTTTTATTTCTCCTTTAGAGATACGGAATCACTTTGTTGTGCGTCTAACTATCTGTCCGTCAAGACCCACAGGCCAAGAGTATTTCTGCGAAACGCTTAGAGATATGAGGTTCAAATTAGGAGATGTAAGAAAAGAAAACCTTAGAGTCTTCGCAATTTAAAGATACTTTGGTATTTTTATTATATTTTAACAATTGTAAGGGAATCAATTTGATATGGTAGGTGTAGGTATATCTAATTCTTGTTGACCTATCATAACTAATATCGTAAATTTTGTCTAGAAATTATTAGATTTTCAGATCCTTGAAGCATTGAACAAAAATAAATTAGTAAGTTGACGCCACCACATGATACAACATGATACAACTGACTATATATAGCGCGTGTCAACATTAACTTTTAGAAGGAAATTGGGGTAATATGTATTAATACGCTCGTTAGGATAAGCAAGGAGCAAGTCTTCATTTATAATTTCACATACGAGTAAGTGTGTCGAACACTATCTGGAACTTAAAAAAGCGTTCGAACTTTAAGTTTATGATTTACCACTAACTGACCAATATATATAATAACGAAATACAAGACTTTTGTATGGGAAATAACACAAATTTGACCATGCAAAGGTAAACATTAGTTAAATTGTAATCTTACTTATTAGAGTAAGTGGCTATCTAAACATTCTAATAATAAACAAATGTATGGAATCCCTTGAGGCAAGTCTTTATCTATTTTACTCATCATGGGGATAACGCAAGACCTGATATTAGCTTGCTTTTTCAAACCTTGAGGTATAAATAGAAAATGTATCTGACGGTCTATGTAGGAGCATACATCCGCAGGGCAGCTTGTGGCGAGCTGTTTGTTAGTGGCGACATATCGGAACCTGAATGCCCCAGTTGGTCACTCTTCATTATTACTTCCAACTCTTTCTTGCCTTTACTGGCTGGCTAGAGAGGGGTCGCTAGAGCTATATGCTCGGGGGTGGAAGTGTCTAATAGCGTAATAACGAGGAAACCCGGTCCGGGTCTGTGACCTGCGATGGCGAAATCGGTGGCGCACCCTCTACACCCCTAGCCTTTCTCTCTGGTGTTGCCCGCCTGCTGCCTGTCGTGGCGGTATAAAAGGGGGGCCATCTTTAAGCCGACTAGTCACCAGCTGCCCATTTTAATTGCATGTTCATGTATTGAAAGGCAGGTGCCATAGTTTTCCATAGTGGAGAAATCACTTACATTTAACAAATTCCATCAATAGCCCAAATTAGTTCCATCTCCATAATTTACAATAGTCTTAAATTGTAGCTACCTTGGGCCGTTCTTGCTTGTTCTTCCATAGAGCAGGGGTGGGATGGCCCTTGGTAGGTACCCCATCGCATTTTAGATTAAAGTTCTCAACAAGGCATATAAATGCCTGCTGCATCCTGCATGTTGGACCTGTGTCCCCGTGTAAGCCTTTAAAAAGGAACGGGTTTCTTCCCTTGAAGTTATCCTGTGAATTCAAAGAGAAACAAATAAATTATATCCCTTTACTAGTAACAGGTACCAGCTATGTTCTGTTCGCATAGGAAGTGATAAAAGAAGTTAGGCATCCTAACAATGCCGACATAATTTATTTATTTTGACTGGACTACAAGTGGTTGGTGGGTTATTTGTTTTACTAGTAGCCTAACCGCTAAAGGTTCAATATACGACGTTACTGGTTTCAACTTAGATCAGAGCATCAACACGACCGCTTCATAATTACTTCGGGACAACAATGTCACAAATCATTTATTTAAATATTGGATTAAACAACAAAACTAATTGCATAAATCAATGCTTAAAAAGTAATAATCAAAAGTTTAAAAGCAAAGTTAGTCGTAGATTAAGTAGTATTTATAAATAAAATATCAGGACGATTGTTTGGACCATAGGTCCAAACAATCGTCCGTCGTCCGTCGTCGTCGTTGCAACTGCAAAGTTCCCACGGAAAGCATTTTATTCTAGTCTTTATTTTTATTTTATAGTACCTTCTTTACTTAGTGATGTCCTAAATAACCTTGAAATAACAACAGAAACTTAAATCAGAACTGTTTCTTTAGGAAAATAATTTTATCAAGAACTTAATTGCGAACAAGGTGTATTTTTAATATGGCCAAATTATTTTCACCGTTATTTGAATCTGGGGGCACGGCAGTGCCCCCGCCAAGTCGAGCACGAAGCAAACACTGTCGCACCATCCTTTACTGGAACCATTTCGCAGCATTTAAGCACCCCTACTCGAGAACCTCCGGATAAGACCAGAACGCGTAAATATTATGTTGTTTACTTGGCCGTTGACTTGTACCCACTAACTTATAAATAATGTTCAATGGCCTGTCATATAACATTAAATATAATAATAAAGAAATCGCAGTAAGGAACCTTGGACTTAGCACGACTTTGTCTAGATTTCATTACTTTTTAAAAGATAAACAAGCAGCTCCACGTACATGGCTATACTTCTACAAAATGCTTTTGGTGGGATTTAAATTTCCCATTTAAAATTGATTAGTAAATTAGTAAAAAAATATGTAAATGATATACAGCCTAGTTTATTTCCAATTAATTGAATAGTTGAATGCAGCTGTGAAGCCAGTGCGCGGCGACACGTGACACGGTGGCGCGACGCTGAGGCAAGGTTCATGATTGGTTACTTACCTAATAGCCCCACCTCTTTAATTACTTTAACATCATTGATGATTCCTAGCTTATCTGATTTCCAAGTAAAATTAATTGTAAAACTTTGAAGACAACGTTGGTAAGTGTAGCAGCCCGCGTTGCCAGCCCGGTGCCAGCCCAGGCAGGCTGCAGGATATCCGGGACTTGTTGTTGGTGTGCCACTCTGATACCCAGATTACTATCGACGTCGTACAGCTTGCTGTCAGGTCACTGGTTTCTTTAATCACCCTCCATATCGCCATGATTTAGATCTGTCTTATCGATTACACATACGAAAATGCGATTATAATTTTATACTTTTTAAATTCCGGGTTGGGAATCATACCTAGCTTCTTGAAGATACGACTGTAATTGTCACCGCACTTACAACTGTGAACGACTAGTTGCAGATCGATTCCCGCGTAGGACTAACATTTGTCTGACAAATACTCGTTCCAAGTCTGAGTCCTCTGTGCAAGTGAATTCAATTTTTTGTAAAACCCTTGGCGAATTGACAATAAACAATACAAATGAGAACGCCCGATCTATAAAACGTGTAATTTTAACGCCCGGTATAAATATTTTAAATCTCATTTCCGTGTATGGAAATGAACAGTCATACAAAACAGTTCTATCGTATAACACTTCAATTCGATGCATGTCAAGTCGCCAGGAGACCTAGAAGTTGGTGATATACATAGGTATACGATACTGAGGTGAGGAACGGCGACTCGTTTTAACGTTAGTCCTTCAGTCTTTGTTAAGTTGTATATAATACGTAGATATTATGTGACAAACTTGGCGAAAAATATATGTGCTTCAATGATTTTTATGACACTAATTTAATGCAGGGATACAAGTGATACAAACAAGGTGATCTGCATGGTAGTGTACGTAACAGGTTCCTCCTTTCTGGCAAAAATTTGATGTTTCCAAAGTTTTTTGGCCTTGCCATAATCTTCTTTAAACTAATTGGGACAATGTCGTCTTATATAAAAAAATCAATTGCTGTTCGTTAGTCTCGCTAAAGCTCGAGAACGGCTGAACGGATTTATCTCATCTTGGTCTTGAATTGTTCGTGGAGGACTAGGGAAGGTTTAAAAGGTGCGACTTTTTTTTTATTTATCGTTGGGGCAGTACGAAGTCTGCCGAGTCAGCTAGTATGTAATAATTTCGTTTAACATAAGGTTTATTTGCTACTATTTCACTTGGCATATTGTGTAGATGACAGAGTTCAATTTAATAAGAATTCAATTTCTACGAAACAACATTATTATGAATCCCTAATTAAAACGTAAATATTCTCTTAAAAAGTCGATATGACTTCACATAATATTTACTTTAATGATGTCTGTTGTATCCCTAAAGTGTAATTTAATTTCGCGTAATTGTAAAGGGGCGAGGGGCGAGCTGGAAAGCAGGTGATACTTTAGGAGGCCGCCCCGCGAGTGAGGCTGGCGAGCGAGCCCGACTTGCCGGGGTCACATATACCGCCAGACTTGACACCGAGCGGAGTGACCGGTACAAACCATGCCTGCTGCACGTGTGCATGACACCAGATTGTCATGTGTTTGTGGATGAGAGGAAGGTGATCTTGTCTGAATGCTGTATCCATCTATTGCTTGTCTGTCTTGGCGTATTGCGAGATGATTGCATGCTAGAGATATTTTTTTGGGTTGTTCTTTTTATACCTACATATAATATATTTTATGCTCATAATAATATGTATTTTTTTAATACATAATTATATTTTTCGTTTTTCTTAGTGTAAGTGGTTAGCAGTGTATTAGCATTGTGTTTTATAATAAATAAATACCTAAACTTTGTGAGGTATAGATCTGGCTTTTAATGAGTCTAGATATATTATGGAATATATGTCCAAAGACTTTTCTGACTGTCAACTTACTGTTTTATGATGTATCTGCTTTTTAATTGCATGTTATATGATGTTTAAGAAATTTATGCCTAATAACGACTCTCACTCACAAAGCTATGCGTTTAAATAGCTTTTTTTATTTTTTACATAATAAACAAAGCCATATTTGAACAAGTTACACGTAGTGGCAGTCGGTTCTGCGCGCGGTTACTTCGCAGGCGTCGGTCAGGTCAGGCGTAAACAGCGGTGCTGGAGGCTGCGTCGGTTGACGAGGTCTCTGTAGACTCCGTGGCATTTGACGTTGGCTGGGCAGTGATGTCCGGGGGCGTGTTGTCCGTAGTTTTCGGTGAGCTAGACGTGCTGCTCCAACTCCAGGTTGCGTTAGACACGGCGGTGGTGGTCTCGGAGGCGACGGTGGTGGAGTTAGCGCTGCCTGCGGTGCAGCCCGCGTGCTGCGGCCAGTCACACACCAGCAGCGCGGGGCTGAAGTGCAGGCCGGCGGGGCACTGGCGGCAAGTGGGGCGCGCGCGCGCTGGCTCGCAGTAGTAGAACAGCTGGCAGTGGTCGGGGTGCGGCAGCAGTGCGGCGGGCCCGACCCACGCGCCGCACCGCACCGCCGTCACCGAGTGCGTCGCACAGCTCACCGCGCTCTCGGTGCTCGCCTCGCTCACCCGAAGCCTGTGGATACAGAATAGAATAGAATAGTTTTATTTGCTTAAAATGTAGGTACATAAGTTGGAACATAATGATAATAGAGCCATATACATTTTGTCAATATTAGACATGCAAATTTTAAATAAAATCAAATACACATTATTCATTAATTAGTCATTTACACATTAAATAATTCGTTTCGGACGCACACAAATAATATTTTACATTCGTTTACGACAAACTTGCAAGTACTCCTATACTGAATAGAAAGACTTATCAATTAGCCAGTCTTTAAATTTCTTGCAAAATCTGTAAGTAGGCATTTGTTTAAAAGCAACAGGTAACACATTATAAATACGCCCGCACATTACTAAACAACTTTTTAGGTACATAGCTGTTCTAGGAACTTTTGGCAATACAATTCTGTCCGGATTCCTAGTATTACGGGAGTAAAAGTCTCCTGCTTTTTTAAATAAATTAGGGTGCTGCATAACAAATTTAGCCGACTCTAGGATATACATACAGGGTAGTGTAAGTATGCGAGACTTTTTGTATAGCGGTTTGCAGGACTCCCATGGTGGTATGGCATGAATGGCTCGAACGCATTTCTTTTGAGCCAAAAAAGCACGCTGTACATCAGTGGAGTTGCCCCATAATATAAGACCGTAGTTTAATACCGACGATACATAGCCGTGGTAAGCCATTAGCACAGTATGCTCCGTAGAAGTTTTACGTAACTTGTAAAGAACGTATACAAATCTGTTTATTTTGCTACATACTTTCTCTACGTGTAGCTTCCAGTTCAGATTTTGATCCAAATGAAATCCTAAGAAAGTTGTACTTTTCACCTCATTGATTTCGCAATCCTTATAGCTTATAATTATATTTTTATGTGGTTTACCGTACGTGCTAAATTGAATAAACTTTGTTTTATTTATGTTAACTTGTAAATTGTTATTTTCGAGCCATTTTATTATATTATTAATTGTGTTATTTATGTCAAATGAAAATTTATTAATGTCAGCATTTTTATCACATGTCATTATAATCGAAAATTCGTCAGCATTTCAGCAAATAGTATACATGAATTAGAAGGGATGTCAGGAAGGTTATTAATGTAAAGTAAGAATAACAGAGGTCCGAGAACACTGCCTTGGGGTACAGCAAAATTATTAACGAGAGAGCAAGATTTGTATGTTTGTAGTTCTTTTTTTATCATTTACATGTTGTATTATTACTGATTGCCTTCTGCCCGTCAAATATGATTAAAGCCAAGTTAGAGCTGGGCCTCTAATACCATACTGGTCAAGCTTTTGCAGTAGCAGGTCGTGAGACACCAGATCGAATGCCCTAGACATGTCATGTACAAGACAAATATGTAGGTTTATGGCATAATAAACCGCTCTATGAATTCTGAAAACATGAAAACATTGCTCCGTGATAGCGTCGTAGTCTTGCCTCGTATTTTTGGACCTTTGATGGACACTGTACACACTTGTTGCAATTTTTCTTAGTTATAGTTAATAATGTACATAATAAATAATTTCTCCCATTTATTTATATCAGAATAAGGTTTAAATAAAAGGTATAACTCACGAGAAGCTCAATACGCAGGAGAGGCTGCAGCATAACAGCAGCAGGGCGAGGGGCGCGCGCATGACGGTGGCCTGACAGTTGGGAACTGGTGCGCCGGTCGCACGCGCAGCTTCATACACCTAGCTCGAGTGAGCGAGCCACGTGCGCGCGGGACACATCACCCACTTGCGGGAACACTCGTGTTATCAGCGGCACTCAGCGGGCGCGGACGTCACGTGGCCGCCTGGCTCCGGCTGGCTTGCGCGTGAGCAACACAGGAGACTGTACTAGAACTGGACCAGTGTGATACAGCAGGAAAGTGAACAAAGAGACATGTGAATGTTCGGCCGATTCCAGATGCTACGCTACTTTTGCTTTGGGCGCTACGTCCCAACCCAACTACCACAGACAACTACTCTCCAGCAGTGTTTGCTAGCCTAAGTACATGACGGAAAAAATTATAAAGCCATCGCTTTGTTCGATTATGAATTGAAAGTGTTATTCGTTTATGAAAATTCATATGGTCAAGTAAAGGCGGATTTTCCTATATTATTATAAGTAGTACGTCTCATGACGTCATGATTGCTAAAAACAATGACATGTGCCACTTGAAATCTATCGCCTGCTATTAGTTATCAATTATCATAAATATCATATCAACAATAAATCATAAGGGTGAAAGTTTTACAATAAATATATTAGTAGATAATATGTTCGGTTCGATATTTCTGAAAGCTCAAACGCTTATCAATACACAAATAATGTGGAGGTATCCCTGTTGGATAGACAAGGAAAAGTGTATCTCCTTCCTTAATTTTAAGTGTAGTCCAAATCCTTATCATCTACGATAATATACTTTTTTAATGAAGTATACAATGTATTTTAATCAAGTTTCAATAGAAATTCTTATGGAGGTAGCGGGTAACAGCGCAAATAAAACTCTTGTTTAATTTTCTACATTTTATTGTAAAATATTAAAGTTTTGGTAGCATCATCACAGTATAGCTATTTACAAACGCTCGTTGCGATGGAAACATAATTATATGAAGTATTATTATGAAACACTCGAGCTTGAAGCGGCGGCCGCTCGCCTAGAAAGTGGTCGGCGCGTCCTCCGTGAACTCGTCGCAGCGGTCCTCCAGTTCGTACTGCAACACACGACATGACGTCAGCCACAACACCGGCCTGCCCGAACTTACACCGACAGCACAACACAAGTACATCAAGCATTACCTAGCATATTATGGTTCATTCCTTTCCAAAACTGCATACATTTAAATATTTACTTTATTGATGATCTTATCGGTATCTTATCACATCCTAAAATAGTTGATTTTCATGATCGACAATCCATGATAAAGCAATAACTAAATTATATTACCTGTACAGATTTGCGCTGATAATGTAATCATCATATCATTCAATAACAATAGTAACTTTTATAATTTACGTCTGAATTCATGAATATGATTACGGATATGAATTATATCATTCATATCCGTAAATGCCTGCTGTTGTTTATTGTTAGTGTTTTGTTTGTTAATGAGTAATATTCCTTTATGAATGGACTTCAGTTGATAATCAATTTTCTACAGCATATCGTAATCTCGTATAAATAGCAGAGAGCTAGAGGAGACGGGCACTGACCTCGTCCAGCTGCAGGCACTTGCCCCACTCGGCCAGCGTGATGCGGTGGTCGTCGTCCTCGTCGCAGCGGTCCAGGAAGGGCGCGATGCAGTGCTCCAGCGCCATCAGCGGCGCGCGGATCGGGAACAGCTCGTGGCGGGACACGAAGCGGTCGTTGTCGTGCGCGTCCAGGTCGCACCACTTCCAGATGGCGGCGTTGGTCCAGCGGCGCGTGAGGTTGGACTCGGCCTCGCGCTCCATCTTCAGGTAGTGCGGCGTCAGCTCGCGGCGCTCCGCCATGTCGCGCATGATGTTGAACAGCCAGTCGCGCATGCGCCGCGGGAAGTCCAGCATCTCGTTTTCACTGCATTCCTATACAAAATTACAACAATGTATGTTTGGCTCAATAAGTTAAGCATGTATCGTAATGCCAGTATGCAAGGTGTGCAGACACTGACCGGCATTTCGCGGCACGTGCCGTAGTACTCGATTTGCACGTGGTGGTACTGCGGGCCGCGGCACAGCTCGGAGCCGTCCAGGCACAGGCAGCGCTGCTGGTACACCTCGCAGTCCGACGTCCACGTCTCGTTGTGGTTGGTGCACACCTGCACAGCACCACAAACACACGTCAACACGCACACACTCGCCCTCAACACACTGAGTGTGACACAAATAAACAAATTAAGTATAATAACAATTATTAGGACAAAACACACATGTTCATTAATAAAAAACGTTACACGTGTTTTATCATTATTAACTTGCTATGAAACACTGACGTCATTAACCACTACCCGCGTATGATAAAGCGGTTAGATAGTGACGTAGCGAGCCCCGAATTTACAATCAGGTTTTGTATAAATGCCAAGAACTAAATAAATGAAGCTCTTTCCACAGATCCCAGTCTACATCCACGATACATATTTACAAGTTTACTTAATAATCACCATTGATTAAATATAAATTAGGAGGACGCACACTCATCACGCTGGCGTAATGTATTTTATTATAAACTAAGATCGTAATCCACACCTCTGTTATCAACGTCAATTAAGATTACAGCACTAACTATCATGAGCGACCTTCATGCGTCACGAGTGCCGGAACGGGACATCATACCGGATACCTCCGCACTTGATCGCAAGTGCGGAGGTATCCGGTCTAAAGTCTGGCGCCTGGTGGCATCTAAACCATCGGGTTTAGATACCTTCAGGCCAGATTTCATAAAAAAACTAATGCCTAACTGCTACGTTATATATAATTATACACCTACTTGCTGTTGCCCGCGACTTCGTTCGCGAAAACAAAAAAAAAATGGAATGAAAAATAGATGTTGGCCGATTCTCAGACCTACTGAATGCATATACAAAATTTCAAGAGAATAGGTCCAGCCGTTTCGGAGGAGTGTAGCAACGAAAACTGTGACACGAGCAGTTTATATGTAGGTAAGTATATTAGATATATTAGGTCGGGGAAAAAGTTTTTTCGCATTATAGTATGTATGAACTTGTAATAAAATCTTTTTGGCTATAGTATTTGTATCTGGCTGGTTTTGGTATAGTTGAAAGTAAAAATTTTAAAGAACATAATTCCAAATTCTAATTTTATTAGAGAGAGAAAGATTTTATTACAAGTTCATACATACTATAATGCGAAAAGACTTTTACCCCGACCTATTATATTTATCATTTGTACCTTTTCACAGGACAACTTCAAGGGGAGAAACCAGGTCCTTTATTCAAAGGCTTACACGGGGACACAGGTAATAATGTAAAATATGATGGACCCTCTACTAAGGGCCACCAACCCCTGCTCCATGGAAGAACAGACATGTATTGCCTAAGGTAACTACAAAACTATTGTAAATAATGGAGATGAAACAAATTTGGGCTATTGATAGGATAATTATGTTAAATGTATTTCTTTCACTATGTTTAAGCTTAAACAAACCTACGGATGTATGCTGCTCTATTATTATTATATTCTGAATACGATTTCGTAGGGATGTGGACATTTAGGGAGTGTATGCTCTGGGTTGTGGTCACAGGCAGCCTGGAGCCGGTGTGCTAGCAGTACCTTGCGGCGCGAGTCGGTCTCGTAGGGACACTCCTTGATGCAGTTGCAGACGGCGTCGCCGTGCTCGTCGATCTCGCAGACGCGGCCTGCGCTGCAGTGCACCTTCAGGCACGGGTCTGCACACACCACCAAACATTGACTTAGCTTACATTAATTTAAACATAATAATATGTGTATGTGTGGAGACCAGTGGAGAGTGCTTACCGTCGACGAGCACTTCATTTTCGCCGCCACCCTCGTGCGATGCCTCGTTCAAGATTTCATTGACTCGGGACCTCTCTGCCTCCTGCAATATTACGGATGTTCAGTAATGTATTACAAACATTTACTTTTAAATAAGCGAATTGCAATGAATGATGCAGCACAGAAAGTGAGGTGTAAGTCACCTGGAAACGCCTCTCGTCGAGTCTCTCCGCCATGCCCAGCTCGAGGTGCTCGGCCTCCGAGTCCTCGCGCACGGGCGCCTCCAGCTCGGGCTGCGCCGCCGGCCGCTCGGTGCTCGTGGTGCGCAGGCGCCGGTGCCGCCGCCGGTGACGCTGCCAAACATCACAACCACACGTATTGATATGCACAAATGAGATATTATTTAACTAGGTACAGTAGTAATGTGTCGGTCTGAGTGCGGTTGGTTACCTCCGCGTCCACGGTGCACAGCACGGCGACCGCGAGGGCCAGTAACAACAGACCCCTCATGTTCAGCTCCACCTGCAAGTGCAACACAAGCCATGGTCACTGTCCGTTGGTACAAAAATGCCAAACAAGTGCATGACATCACATACAGGAGTCACACTCGTACTCGTGCAGTACTCATAAATAATTTATGCGACAGTTTGTCGGAATTATAAGCTATTCCAGTTTGTAAGCGGTACAAGATAGGTTTGCCACAAATTATTTGTAATACATAAATAACTAACTGCAGTAACAAAGAAGCGAACGAATTGTAACATTTTTTTCTGAATTTAAAACGGAGATAAATGTTTTATATTATACAGTAGGTATAATATAAAATATAGAGTAGTCTTTCAGGGTGTATCCTATACAATTGTGTACGTAAAATACTAGTAAGACAGAGAAACTAGCTACATGCCGTACTCCGAATACATATGCAGGTTTTGCAATGAAAATTGATATTTAATACTAATATTAGACTTGCTGTTGCCCGCGACCTCGCTTGCCCGAATATCAGTTATAGTAAAAGCCCCGTCTGATGATGTCTATTGAAAAGAAGGCTATGTATTGCTCTATATTGCTCCAGCCGTTTGAGCGGCACTGACATACATTCATCCGTACTACAAACTTTCCAGTTTATAATATTAATAGGATGATGAAATTGAATCCACATTCATGTTGCGATCTAAGCTGCGAGACTAGTGCGACCTGCTCGGGCGTGACGCTTCCCATCCTTGGCTTTCCAGGTTAACTGCCTGCTGCTGTGGTGTAAATAGCGCGCACAGCTGGCTATTATTACGTAAACTATTTACAGGCGCAAGTTCTTATTACTGCCCGTATCCTGTGCGGCTATAGTATACCGATACACGCATAAGCCTGGATATTTCAGGTTTTGACTTAAATGTTCCCCTTTTTTTGTATCCTGTTGTCTTTCGCTTTCCCATTTTTTACGAATTCTAATACTTATTTAAAAATGTCGATATTAGCTCGGGGAAGCTAATTGGGTATTCAGAATTTGTCCAGATTCACCTCTTAAAGAGCTTCAAAAGTTGTCTTCCTTCCCCAAAGAATTTTAAATTTTTCCGTAAACTTTTTGTAATCAAGGAGCATCTAAGAAAATGTTTTTTTAGGAACTCCAAATTAATTAAATTCATTCATGCATTACGTAAAAAGAAAAAAAAAACAATAATTGCAGAAAATCTATTTTCATTTTAATAAGAGAGCCTATTAATTTAACGATAGATGGTCTTTGGTTAAAATCCTAATTTTTGTACTGCAACCACTGTACTTATTGAGGCCAGCAGTTATGTAGTGTTTGGAAGCTTTCCTTAATTTAGCTAAAAATCTGTGAATAGATAGCGGTTGTCTGGTCCATTGAAACTGTAACGTTTGTTTTGGCTGTGGTCGCCGCGGCGCCGGCGGGATCTAAAACAGTGCGCTGACAACAATAAAGGGTGAGTTGGATTTTAGATGTATGGCAACCCGGAGGCGCAGGTTCACGATGTCAACGGCACGGCGAGGGGCGCGGCCCGAGGGCAACGCACCCCGCGGCGACCGGGACACGCGCGCGCATGCGCGAGCCCTGGTTGTATTGTTCTCCGCCATCTTATCGCACAGAAAATATGTAACACTTCATGAATTTATACACAGCGAGCTTAAACAGAGTTCGATCTATCGATCACTTGTGTGCATGGACAATAATGGACATCTCTCGCTACGTATAAGTGCAGTAACATTTGCGCACTGACGATTTCCTACCAATACAAAATCGCATCAGAGCGAATTGCAATGTCCGTTTCGCATATTCCAAAAAGTATACCTACCTATAGCTTGGCAAAAGATATATAACAAAAATTATTTCTTTGTAAAGTTTTTGCCGCGACGATTGGTGAAATATTTGCGCTATCGTTGGAGCTCGAGTCTAGCCTGTAAGCCCTGGCCACCTTAAGGTCCGGCCTTCGAGTGTCGGGGAGGACTTGTTCGCTGCTGACAGTCAATGCCTATGTCCTGGGAGGAAATCAGGGTAGGCCTAACGCCCCACTGGAAGGGGTCCTTCGAGACGAAGTGCCTCCGAAGCCGCGCAGGCCGCAGAGCTTGCGCAAGCGATCTCGTAGCTCTGGCAAATGCAAAGAAGTTCGACATAACACAATGTATTTCCGTTACCGCTATAACAACAATAACTAAAACTAAAAATAAATATTAAGGTCGCCCCTTAATATTTTTATATATGTACATATAATAAACGTAATTTTTAAGCAATTTCTTAATTTTATCTTAATAAACAGTAAGAATCTTGAATATTTGATTACTATACCTACAACAAACGTGATTTTACATAGATGATAGAGTAGTATCTATAATGTTTTTTAATCTTTCGCTTTTTTCACCAAACCAACAAATAGCTGAAACGCAACGCACGAGGAAAACTGCTACAATTCCATTTTCCTGATCAAGATAACTAAATAAATATTTTTATTTCGTTATTAAATTAAATAATTATCGTCTGATCACGCTTGTAATTAATGATTGATGTATTCTACAGAGTACCTAATTATGATTTAATTATTAATACAAGTTTGGCAGTCTTGTGAGGCTTAAGTGCATATCAATAGCAACTACAAGGCAAATAGAGCGATGCTGCCGCGATGATTGTTGTCTCGGATAAAAGTAACCAACAACTTTTTGCCTCTGCTAGTGCAATTTTAGCCAACTGTTTTTTTATCAGTTAAACAAATGTGTACAATTGTAAACACATATATTATCTTAGAAATAAAATTAATAAATTGTATGCCTACTAAAATGAGTAACCGAGGTACCATTTTTGTCGTATCACTATAAGCTTCCGCTTCAATGTAACAACGCTACGAAGCAAATTATTTTGCGCACATTGTTTTTAACGTGATAACCCAAAGGCCAGGTTATTTAAAAATATAATATACTTCAAGTGAAAAACGATATGAGTTATCTAAGTTACTGGATGTTTTATTACAACGTGGAGCCTGTGCCGTCCGGTGACGCCATCCCCGCATCTGCATGTATAAATGAGGCACAGTTTTTACGAGCTCGTTCGCCGCCTGTTCTAAGAATTGAGATCGGGTCTCGCGGCTCTATATTTATATTCGTGTCGCTAGGGCTGCTCCCTGTTTGATGAAATAGTTCATGATAGCAGCCACAGATTGTAATGCAAAACGTCGGTAGCTTCCATGACTATAAGCACTACCTACTTTACTTCTGGATTTCATAGGAATGGCTTATGTCATCAGTCTGAAACATAAGACAGTTACGCTGCACTGTGCGACATATACCCATAAACGTATACAGAGTAATATGCGCGGTCAACATGAGTGTTACCACTGATAAACTGAGTGAGCGTTACTCTTTGCTGGCCAGTGGCCGGACGGCGCGGCGCGCGGCGGCCGGCCGGCCCTGGGGATGTTGCAACACGTCGATAAGCATAATATATTGTGCTGGTGTTACACTTTATTGTTTACAATAACCGACTTAGGATGAAACATGATCGCTGCATTGCATTCAAAACATATCATGTTAAAAACATTTATTCCGGCACGCAATAAAACAATTACGGTTTTTAATAGGTAAATACGTACAATATTTTCCACGATGGACTGGAGGAAATTTTATAAAATTCTGACCGATGTAACGAGCTCGGAGCGCACTGGCTCTCACTGACGTAACGTGTTATTAGGGAACTGGGCGCAAAGGACCAGCGCAAGTCAGAAATCATTGCAGAACAGGGAGGGGTCATAGTCATTGAAGATCTTTTTGAATTGAGCACAGCTGTCATGAGCAGTGACCAATGTTAGTGCGGCGCATGCACAACAAACTGATATGATACTGATTAGCCGCCAGTTGCAGCTGTCACCATTGATGCATGTGCAGCGTGACATCCCCGGCCGGCGCTCCCGACTCAGGCTGCCGGCGCCCAGCTCAGCTCACGCTGGACAACTTTCGTCCCCCAGTTTTGTTTATGGATAGTTGATTCTTATAAACAGGGGATGTGATTTTGACACCGAAGGAAGATTGTCATGTGCCGTTTATGATTTAATGCACCCAGTGATATTAGGTAAAGGTAATCCAAAGTGATCAATGAAATTCTACATTCAATAACAATAGATAAATAATATTAAACATAGGCGCATTTACATGTTTGTCTGTTCCCACACATACAGGGATAGACAGATCTTTAAAACTAGGCAAATTATTATGAAAGTGAAAAGTTATGAGTGTTAACTGTGTATGTTTGTTCCTTCTTCGTGCTCAAACTTTAAGCCTTAACTAATTTTGATAAAATTTTATATGGAGTCAATGATATCCGACTTCTACGAGGCCGAACCCGCGGACAAATCCTAATCCTTTTGTACAAATCTAAGATATTTGGTATTTGGGTAGACATACAAAAGAGTGTTTGTTTAACCAATTAACAAACACTCTTTTGTATGTCTGGATGGTCGGCATGTCGCGGTCGCATTTATCCCAAACTCGAAGCTTGTTGATAGCAGTGTGACGGATGTCGTAGTGTGCACGAAGCATTAGTTATGTAAGAGACACGTGACCGCGCAACAAACTCATTCGGGTGTGATGACTTGAGTATGGTGGAATTGATCGACGCGGCGGTTCAATCGCAGCCTATTTGTTTCTATTGACCCAGTTCCAGAAGTCGGGCACAGCGCGCGTCATGCGCCCGATGCACGCTGCACGCCGCATCGTGCCGGGGCAGCTACACACTTGAACTACTTCGACCTACTTACTTAATAAAGTTAAATTACGTAAGTACATGGAATTATCTTTGCCTATCAAAAAAGTTAAAAGCTGGTCTATATGGATACCTAGGCAGACATATGAATAATACACAACTACCTCGTTTTTCTCTCTCTCTCTTCTGACTATACCTGAAGGACAGGGCAAACCTGAAACGTCTCCCGCATTTGGTCAGTGTGCGACAATGCATAGCTATCCACGCAGCTAATACTTAAGTTCCTAACCCACAAATCACAATAATAAATAATCAAAGAAATCCGAGTTACTAAGAATTTTGTTGCATTCAATAGACTCTTGTGTTCGTGATTAACAGTCAGTTGTTAGAACGGTAGAAAAATATTTTGCAAATATAGAGGCGCGTAACATCGGATGTGAATAAATGTTGACATTGAGTATGGGTAACGTAAATTTAATTGATGGAATATCTAGGTTTAATAGAAACTATTCATTTTCCAGGAAAGTAGTTGAACTGCACGCAGCTACCACCACTTTATAACATAGAATGGTTGCAGTTATGGAGGCCGGCCTCGCTGTACACGTGCAGCAGGCCCTGGTATCGATCCCGCCGGCCTGCGCCGGAGGACACCCGACCTGCGCCAAACCTTCCCGGAACCAAGGTCCGCCACAGCCTCGCCTTGTAACGAAGGCTTGTAGTTTAGTTCAGCATATTATGTAACCTTTAATAAAGCGACTTTCGTACAGAATAATATGTACAACCTACAAATAATTAATTTGTGATTAAAATTGAACACAATAACAATTAAATCGTCTGTCCTACCATACAGTGTTGCGTGGAGTGTAATGGTTTCAGGATTCAAGAGTGCGAGTATTCTACCTTAACGTAGGGGCTCTCCAACCGATCGCGCTCGATGTTAGGTATCGTTAGAATCCTCACTATACTGAGAGTTACACAGGCAGTACAGAACTAAATCAAAAATGTTTTGTAATAACTTCTTACCGGAGTGTACTAAAAACTGTTTTAACAAACGCAAATAAAATCCAAAATTATGACACTATTATTGGAAACCAGTCATGTTTACAAAAATAATATAATCATCTGACATATAAAACCATTGTCCTACTTTCGCGAAGGAAGTCGTGTAATTTTTATTATCTGTTTGTTGAAAAGGTTGAAAACAAGTAAAGACACGAAAGTGGAGTTGTCAAGAACACTCACGCACCCACATTGGTACATGTGCCCAGAAATCCAACTGCGATAAAGAAGCTTAACGTTTTGCAGCTATAACCGACTTGAACCTGGGTTACCTCGTAACGTCGGTCGCCATTGCAGGATAAATTGTTTTACCTGTTATTCTTCTGCGGTATAGATTCTTCTTACCTTTTTATAGGATTACGTAGTTGTAAAGGTATAAGCATAAATAGGGACAAACAGACAGACAGCGAGAAGCAACTTTATTTTATACTAAGTACCCAGCTGTTCCCGCGACTTCGACTGCGTGAAATTTAACTAATTTGGTGTAAGTACCGCAAATATATTCATATGCAATATGCATTTAGTAAAAAAGGGTTATTTCAGTATTGCAAAAGGAGCCTCCAATTTTATATGTATAGAAGTAGTGGCAAGTCGTAAACATAAAATTAATGTTTAGGGTTCTGTAATACATCCACGTGTAACACAACAGATAGTGCACAGATATACGTAGGTTCGCTTTGTTATACCAGGAATGGACAGCTTATTAACACAGCACGTAGTGTATCGCTCTTGGTATCGTCACCCGGCGACTTACGATATTAAGCTGTAATCCAGACTCTTGTGAGCTCGGAGCTTAGTGCCACGACTTGATGAGCTTCACAGGCGCGTGCGCAGATGTGCGCACTGCTTACACACACAACTTCCGTCCTAAGTAGGAGTAAGTGTGATAGGTACGGATTCTACACTACTACTTTGCAAAATTAGACAAATTGCATCTTGTCGTTCATATAATAATATATCCTAATGTAAGGAATTCTTAAATACTTAATAATTTTTTACTGCTAGGTATGACATATGTAGCATTTCGGTGTTCTTATAATGCTTAATATTTACATTTAATAATGGCATACCTAACCTGATAAATAAATAGGCCATGAGCCGCGCTGGATCTTAATAAAAAAATAAAATGTTATTAATCTATTGAGACCCAATTCCTATTACAATAACAATTTTTAATTAGTCGAGTGTCATCAATATTTTTGAACTCATATTATCTGCGCGCGATAGCCTCCCAACCTTGTTGGAAGTATGTCGCTAGCCTCGCGACCTGCCTACAGTAACTGCCGTCAACACGGAATAATAAAATATACTATGTCGTGGCCGTACTCATCTGTCTAATTAAAAGCACACACGGCTTATATTTATACATTTTACTTCCTTAGTGCCAGTTGTATATTCCCCTGCGGGGAAACCATATTTTTCTAAAAATGTATGTGGCTTATTTTTTCCGTTTTATGCGACGCTGCTGGTACAGGACCTAAGTATTCGGTTTGCGGACGTTTGAAAAGATTTTATAGTAGACCAGTGCGTTTTAACATCATAATTAAAAAAAAAATGGTCACTGATTCGCTTGCTTAATAAAACAGTCGAGCCAAATCCTTTGTTTAATAATCGCAAAAAATCAGTAAACTATGTAGGTCAGAGTTAGCGGGCGGTGAGTGTGGTGCGGGAGCGCAGCGCGGACGGAAGCTCGGGGCCTGTGTCCGCTGATAGCGCGTCACACGACCCTGCCAGATAACCGCACTTTTTGTCACACACGCTGGCATCATTATCATAAGTAAATTAAATCAAAACAGATTATTTTTTTGCGATTTTAAAACTTGGCCGGTTACAAACAAAACAATGATCCGGTACTGAGTTAGATGACCCACATAAGTAAATAAAAGAATTTTATTCCTATGTTAGTTGTATATGTTCAGCCTATACAACTGAATATCTAACTTAATTTTAAAACCTAGAAATGTAACGGCAGAAACTAGGGCCCCCTGACAACCTTATTCATAATTATTTAGGTAAGTACGTACTTTTTATTTTGGTTTTCGGAGTGTAACGCTAATGATTTCAAACTATTCCGACTACGCCGCGGGTACGGCGCGGCGACGTGGGAATATGTCGGACGGATCGCTCGCGCATGCTTTTCCTCTGGCTGACTATGTAGCTACCTGCTCTTTTATATTAAATAGTAAAAGTGACTGCGTGCCGTACTGTGAAGGCTTGTTACTGTTCTCAGTTGGAGCACTTACAAAACTGTCTAGGGTGCGTGATATGCGGTCTTGTCTATTTTTTTGCCGTCTAAAAAGTGCCACAAATTTAGGAGTCTATCTTGGATAATTGAATCTAAATTTCATTGTCCTGACATCGCTATCCCGATCCCCACGTGACGGAGCGAGACGGCTGTTTGGTGCCTTATTATGTATTGTAACGAATGCTTATAAAATTCTTAAGTATCGTTACACATTTGTTTGTCAACAAGCTGCTTCATCACATTAATAATATGAATGTGTTACAGAGAAATGTTTGTGTTAGTCACTGGTGTTTATTAGTGATGCTACATTATTATCATCACGATTAGGTAACATTGTAAACACAATTTACAGTTCATTATAATTACTTATTACTTTTTTAGGCGGAATCCCTTAATTACTACTCAGTAATCAAGGGAGTAACAGCGGTAGTTGCTATTTAAGTACTCAAATATGATAAAAAGTCGGTAAGTGTGAGTCGGAATCGCCTATTTCCGGTTCTGTAGCAGCAAGTAGGTTTTCGATTTATGATGTACTAGCGACCCGCGTAAAATACTGACGTATTATGTCTAAACCTTTTCCTCGAATCACTTTACACATTAAAAAAAAAGATTTTAAATCCGTTGCGTAGTTTTAAAAATTTAAGCAGACAGGTACAGACACAGCGACAGTATTTTTTTTTGCTATATTGTTATAGTCACTACATAGTATAAAGCAAAGTCGCTTCCCGCGTCTGTCTGTATGTATGTTTGCTTAGATCTTTAAAACTACACAACGGATTTGGATGCGATTTTTTTAATACATAGAGTGATTCAAGAGGAAGGATTATATGTAAAATAACATGCTTAATAAATTAGTGAACCATTGATAATTTCAAGATTTCTAGTGCAAAGTCGTAAATAAACACAACACAAACGCAGACTGAACCCTAAGAGATTCATCAAAATAATGTACTAATTATTTGTACACATTGCAAAGGTCTACAGAAAACTCCGCAATGGTATATGTCTCTTATGGATATCCCACAATAGAATTTTTTGTCATGTACTTTTTACGATAAATAATGGCTAATTTTCGAAGAGATTTAAACCAATACAGCATTAATCCTTATCCAATTACGGGGAACACTAAAAATGTATTGATATTTTTTTTTTATTTTTGTGTTAATATCCTAATGCGGTTCAAGGAATACCGAATACATCTACCTACTTACCAGGTTTTAACAGTATGGTTTTTATAGCAAAAATAGTAGCTGTGTCTGTGTGTTAATTATAGTCAACAAGCTATTTTACCAGCGGGTAAAAAAGCTAAATTCATCAAAATCGTTTTGAGTGTGAAGAAGTTCGAATCATACATAAAAGGTTCACCTTCATAATAATATTACTATGATTCAAATTCATTAAATGATAGGTAAAGTAAATAATAAGTATTGTTCTAAGTGCATCCCACCTGCAAAAATGCTTTCGAGGGGACCAAGCTATTGTTCTGTAGTCAATTGTTACATATCAGTCAATCCAATTCGATTTGATAAAAAAAAATAGTGGTGATATCGACACAGGGAACAGTAGGTACTCTAAAATCAATTAAAATTAATAGAAATATTCTCCTCTAGTGCTCTGCGAACGGTTCGCCACACTGTAGGGACTTATTCAGGAGAGCGAGTCGGGCTTTCATTCTTCAGAAATCAATAAAATACGAAAATTCTAATTCTCTTTGAGTCGCCGAGTCACTTGTTATAGTCTGCATATAGACACGCTTAGATTTGCCTGCGCCCTGGACAGGACTGTTCATACCGCTGGATCGGCTGGATTGACGTTGATGATTGGATGAACAATAAGCGGCTTGTATGTACGAAACTGCCGCTCTCGGGGTTGTTGGTAAAGGATTTTTGCCGCGATTATGACTCCGATTGACAATAAACATCATCACCTTCCTGCCCTTATCCCATTTCACTTGGGGTCGGCGCAACACGTCTTTTAGACATGTTGCTTAAAGTTTTGGCTATGGTTTTATAGTCGGCCGCCTGCCTGACACTAACCCTCTTTGGGAACTCCGATTGACAATAAACGACAGTATTAATTTGTTAATGTTATTTTAGTAAAGATCTCAGTGGCGAGCATTTGTATAGGCCTATATCCGGCAGTGGACTGCGACAGGCTGATGATGATAATTATGATTTCAGTACAACAGTTCAAAGTATACATAATAATAATTCTAAATGGTTATGTAAGATTTGTCGAAAATTATTATTGACAACACCGATTTGAATGCTATGATAGATACTATATCTAAGAACCTAACCTACATGCCGGTCTAAGTATTTTAGTTGGACGAGCGCTTTCTCCTGTGACATAATATTCAAAAAGCCTCTCTAGATAGATGGACAATCTCAAACAAAATATTTTTTATATTCTACCAGTAACCCCGAGCCGATGAAAATGAAAACTCCTTAGTTGAACTAAATAATCAAACTTCCGCTTCATAGTAGTTATTAGGTAATCATTTTTGAATATAGCACTCATATTACTTGTATTAGCAGATTCAAAATATAAACAGGACCTACATTAACCAGAAAGTAACATCGGGATCAAAACCAGTTTCCGACTCGCGAAATCTGTGTTTCCTTTGACGATAGCAATGTGGGCAGGCATCACACTTGAAATAACTTTAATTCATTTAATTTACATTACCTACTTCTAATCTGCTTAAAACATTCAGTTTATCTGAGTTAATAATGGCATTTAAAAAAGTATTACAAAACTAAAAAAAAAACGTAATTTCAACTGGCATAGGTAATAGATGCTTTTAGAATAAACAGAATATAAAGACATCTAAACCTTAAGGAATAAGGCGCTGAAAAAGCATCGGTAACTTGAGACTAAAAGGTTAGTAAGTAGATATTAAATGGATTTTTTACGTTTTTTTTTCTTTTAACTTTTAAAAATTTAAGTAATATTTTGTACAACTAATATTTAAATATAAAATTAGAGACTTACCGTATTTTCCTATGTAACTGCAGCAAGCGTCCTCCGCGTGTTAGAGCGCGCGGCCGACTGGCTCGTGGTGCGGCGCGGCGGTGCAGGCGCATCCCTATTCAGTCCCGCAGGCCGGGACCCACACACGCCAATTCCTCCAGTGGGCCCATTCCATACTATAGCTATACCTCACTTAGGTACCTACTATGTGGATTATTTCGGTCTGTACGCAGGTACAGAAACACACACAATCAACAAAATTAATAAATTCACTACAAGCTAGCGTTTGGCCTATATTAATAGTAAGGATAGATTTTGCAATATTTGCTGTCTTGTTGGAATGGGGTTTCTGCGCAAGGCTGATAGGTACTTACACTACGAAGCGCGTCACTCTGCAAAGGACGTTGACGAACGAGAACGTATGATTTTAGGTGCTAGCTGATGCCCGCGACTTCGCACGCGTAAATGCTGGTTTTAGCTGCGAAAACTTCACCTGCCTCTGACGCAGTTGGTTAAAAATAACCATGGTTTAATCCAGGTATCGGCTTATTCTATTCAAAATTTCATTCCAGCCGTTCGAGTAACTAACATTCATCAATACTTACAAACTTTCGCCTTTTTAATAATGGTAGGATAAAATAACAGTAAATACAATAATAATAAAAAAAATACACTGAACAACAAATCAAAACATTACTTACTGAACAAGATTTTTTGTAGTCTTTAGTCTCCTTTATTTTTCCGACCAATTCACATCAAAGGGTGCCGAGGTATGTCAAATGAAGAACAAAAATGAGAATTTTAAGGCGTCCGCCGAATTTTCATGAGTCGTCATCATCTTATTGATAATGTGATTAATATATTATTATTATATGAATCCTTGTTTGACATAAAAGTAAAGAAGTACCCAAGGATGAAATCTTCAAAAATCACTTAGACCATCATACACGGCACCAACATTTTCCTGTTGATTACCGACACATCCCTGAATGTACGCGCGTACCTGCGCCTACAATCACGTGGTGTCGAGGAGAACACCGTATCATATTTTATTCCATAAGTTCTAGCGATTAGCATATCTTACCCCTGGTTTCTCAAAAGTTGATCAACACAAAAAATTGTTAATCATTAGTCAAAACCCACTCTAAGCTCTGTGATTGGTTGTAAGTTTAAGATAACCCTATCACAGTTATAATTAGTTGATTTGACAACAGATAGATTCAATTGATCAGCCTTCCAGTGTACACATTCGGCGCTAATGTAACGCGCGTTTTTAGGGTCAGTTTTTCGTACAACGTCAAACAATTGAAATTTTCCTTCAAATAAAAACAATTCTGTTTATTCTATAATATCAGATATATTCCACAGTATCTTCAGAAATTTCTAAATCTACTGCAACTGTTTGGTTGTGTAGCAGTATATGTTATAGGCAATGTGTATAATCCGGCATTGTATAGAATGCCTAGGCATTTTATACTTTACCATACCTAAAACGTTCAGGCAATTTGTATAATACGATTCATTTCATACGTTGCCTAGGTATTATATAAAATGCCCGAAGTGCATAAGGCAATGTGTATAATGAACGACCACGGGAAGGAGGCGAGTTAGGAAATGTAAAACATTTAAGATATTGGTAGATTGGTCGGTACGCGGGGACATTAGGTTAGGTTTTTTTAATTAAAAAGAAACCTAATCTAACTTCATGTCCCTAACCTAAACTTTAAAAATAAAATAAATTGTAGGTTAGGTTATTTATTATTATTTTACGGTATGACTGTTACGTTGTAAATGTATGTGTTATCCGAAGAGAACTGCTATGTGAGACACGCTGTCTAAGCAAAAAAACACGTTACAAACATTACCTATGGGCTATGCGTCAACCGGCATTCTACACAATGCCTAGGTAAAGTGTACAATAGTTTGAAAATTCAATACCATTTCAAACATTTCCTGGACGACCCCGGCGCATTCTATACAATACCTAGGAATGCCTGCATTATACACATTGCCTATAACATATTATACATGTTCTTGCTCGTGACTGTACACATGCTAACGCGCGCTGATCAGGCGCGCTTGGATACAAGTTCTAACACGCGTTGGCAGGGCGTCAGCCGCGCGCTTGGAGATATTTGAGTCGCAATTATGCTGTAAATGTTATCGTTTCTTTCAGAGTGGACGCATGTTCAATATTAAAAACGTAACAGCAGTGGCGAAGGGTCCATATAACTCGATTCCTACCGGCTTCCCTTTTGAAATATGGCAAATACTAAGATTCAGTTTATTTAAGTATCATTTAAAAATATCAACTATAACTATAATAATTTAAATTAATAATGTACGTGTATAGCCTTTGCTTGAAAATAACAATAAACGCCTAAACATTTTTTTTGAGCAAAACGCATGCAATTTATTGTTCACGATTCGCTTTACCGGTTAAAAGGTAAGCCGGGACGAAATTCGGGAATCGAGTACATCTACTTCATAGTGCGATCTCTTTTACTCCATTGAGTAAAAGTGAGACACTATGTACATTGACACATTGAACAACCGCGGCCAATAAGGACTTAGGGAAGCCGGTGCGGAGCGGCTTATGACATAGACAGAAAATATAAATGCGTACGCAAGAAAGAGATGCAATATAAACTTCGTACGTCAACTGAACATGACAGCTGACGTTTACGTTCGCGCTAATATTATAAAAGTTTTATTTATTATTTTCACCGGTTCATTTGCATTAGATTAGGTGTATTCGTATCATAATTTAGAATCTTATAGTATTATTACTTGTGATTAATCAGTGTAGTGATAGTGCAGTAAAAACAAAATCACATCAGTTCAGTGTTATTGTTTGGTTATCGTCTATTCGAATAAATATTTAGGTAAGCCAGAATTACTAACATTGTTGATTTAGTTCGTAGATCTATTAGAAAGTAGTTATTTTTGTTATTATTAAGTAAATTCAATAATATAGCGGCATTAGTGAACGTAGAATGCTGCCTAACAGATTATTTGCTGACTGAGTAAAAATCTTTTTCAAAGTAGAGTTTTGAAAAAGACCTGACATGATTTGAATTAATTACAAATGACGATCAAACATTTTAACAGTTCTTTGTACGACAAAATATCATTGGCTCACAGGAAGTTTTAAATTAAATAAAATGTTTTGTTTGCTTTGTTATTCTCAGATCCAATAGGTACTCAATATCTTATTTCATTCCACATAGTAATATAGATCAAAATTTCCTGTCCCTGTTCCCTGTCCTGTCCCTGTCTGTAGGACAAGTTAGTATTAGATATGCACAGCATAGTATACATATATGTGGGAAGGCTTAAAATAATGTGTTTATAGTTTCTATATTTATGTACTAATACTATTTGTATATTATTGTTATAACATTACAATCTTCTCAATCTGACAATATACATATAAGTAATTTAGAAGTGTTGTATATTGCTGTTTTGCAACTTAACAACAATATAAATATTCATATTTTAATTATAATATGCACTTAAGTCCATGTTTATGTGGCCACCAACTATTATATATTTTGTATTCTATAATTTAGTTGCATTTTATTTTATAGTAAACATTTTAATTTGTCTATCAGTTAGATATTCATTTATTGTACTTATAGTAGCATTTTGATTGTAAAAAGGTTTTAAATTATAAATTATTACTGTATTTCTCTTATTTTTTTTAATTTTCAGGGAGTTTATAATTCTAGTAGTGAATAGAGCTACACAGGGTTTAATGCTCTTATTAATTCATCTAAAATACATGTTCAGACAAAAAAAACATATCCGTACTTGTTGTTTATCGTTGCATGATAATAATGCAATTTTTGGACGGGCTTCCCTTTTAAGAAAATTCACCCTTCGCCACTGCGTAACAGGTAGACGTTTCCAATTTCCGCTGTGTATACATGATAGTACGGAACCCTTCGTGCGCGAATCTAACTCGCACTTAGCCGGTTTTTTTTTTCAGAAATGGCGATAGATTTAAAAAATCATATCTTATAGTTATTATGTAATGCAGAGGAATGCACCTTAATTTTTTGTGTGACGAATAATATAGGTAGCAACAAAATCAATGCACGCCTACAAAATATTTAACGCGACACACAGTCACGTTATTAAACAGTTAAACAGGCACAGATCAGCCGCTGGTCTGTTTTTTTTTTTTGTATTTCTATCACATAATTTTTATACATATAATTATGGTAGTAGAGCTTTGGAAGTCGTTTAATGGATTAAGGAAAGTGGATTAATATAGGATTTTGAAATAAAAGTCTTGGTTTGTTACAAAAAGTACATCTCTATTAGAGAGAGCAGCGCGGCGGCGCGGCGCGGTGGTCGCCGGCGCCAGCTGCGCGCGATACATACACTGCTGCCTGCAGCACAAACCCCAGACTCCACGCGCCGACACGCGCCACGCGCTGCGACCTGCCTGCCCGAGTGGGACACGGACACGAGTCTGCTCTGTAGGCTCGCGACCCTGTGCGGCAGGTCAGCTAGCGAGGTGCCGTCACAACCAAATATGCAGTCGTGAAGTTGGAAACACACGTTGGATACCTACACATAACGTTCTCAAATTTCGACTAAAGACGGGTTGATCGTACTCCGTCAGTGACAATACTAAACATCAGTTTATTATACAATATTACATGATTGTCGTTCTATACACCGTATCGTGTCCGCGTGGAGTCTGAATTTTGTTTACAAGATGTGTTATAATCCTTACTAGCAAACGCTGGTAAACGAATAATTTGTCAATGTCATTCTCACAGGTGTAAGGTCAACGTTCACGAAAGTAGTGAAGAATGGGAGCGGGCCTGCCCACTCACGGATTGCTATCGGTTAGGTCAGGCCAGCGCGGCACGAGCGACATGCGATCGGCACCTTACTCTCGCAGCAACTCTAATTTGTAATGATAGGTTGTGCTGCAATCACAACAGTAGGTAACCGTTACATCGCAATGACCTCACCGTCAGCAGTGATAACTAATTTGCGAAAGCAACGTGATAGCGATATCGTTGTCATAAACTACTTTTTGTTGTGTGCGAATGCCATTTTTGGCAGCGACGTCGCTATCGCAAGTTAGGTAGTACTGCTGCGTATTGCGGTCGCGCGCGCGCCTGCCTCCGCAGTGTGTCCCTACGACATTGACGGTTACATTTTTACGTTAATTTCTGCAAGTACAGATACGTGCCAAGACATACACTTAAGCTTTCTCTATTTTAATTGCTTTTGATTTAAGGGTAATAATTTTGAAAAGTATACTTTTCCCATATTCTGAGTGTTTTTCTTGTATGTATATATGATAAGTAAAATTATTATGAGCATCATGTTTTTTCACGTATCTGTAGTCGTCACGACAACTCCGCGATAGATTGGGGAGTCGGTAGCGCAGGGTCGATCGTACGACCTAGTACTATAGTGGCTATCATTTGGGATGCCATGTCTATCTGTCCTAGGAAAGCATGAATACGGTCCGCAGTCCGTCCGCATTGCGAGTGACTAGCACTTGTGTCATGAACATATACAATAACATTTTGTCACATATACACACCACGGTTCGTCAATGCAATAACGTAATACACAGTTAGAGCAAGATAAGTAAACATACTGAGTATTGATGGAGTGGTGGTGGAACCGTCGCGCGCTGTCACTGCAAGCGGGCGCGGGCTGCTCCGCTCGTAACACGAACTCTCCAATATTATTTACAATAAATAAGTACACGAAATTTTGCACAATCCGCGGTGATACCGCGTGCTTCACAACTCAATAGAAAAACAATGTACTTACGACGTATTAGTAGTACAGTTAAAAAACGATCAAAAACTAAATAAAAAATACAGTGACTGCCGTTTTTTTTAGTTTTCATTTTTTTTAACTAATATTAATAATATTAGAATATAATACAGTTCAAATTGAAATCGTTAGCGATGCTGGCACGCAGTAGTGGAGATCGTCGACAATCACAAAATCATAGCAGTACCCAGTTCATGTGAGAGCGGTACTGTGGCGGCTGTCGGCGCGCCCGGGGCTCGCTACTGCGCTCCCGGCATCCGACACATAATTACTTCAATACAGACCTAAGTAAATGCATAACAACATTTGCATCAATATCATTTTTTTTGCGAATCGACACATAACATAAATTTTAGTTTTAAATACAAAATACGTTATGGAAATATTTTTGGGAGCTAGTCTAGAATTTATTATTTCCCAAGTCGGCGAGGCGGGGGGACCGGAGCGACGGGCCGGCCCCGTCCAACATAAACCTAACAACTATTTACACTCATATGTATTTTTCTATTTACCGTTTATGAGTCGCGCCTGCTCGGGATGTGCGGGCGCGGCGGCTACTTACTAACTTTAAACGAAATTCGATCGTCGCCTCGGCCGGCGGCCCGGCCCATCAATAAATACCTAGCACTACTGCGCCTAACTCTAAGCTCCCGGAGGATGGGCGAGGGCCCGGCCCTAGCTGACTTACGGTCTAACATTTGTTACGTTCGCCAAACGAAGCCGACTGGCAAGTGGCGATGTCGCCGCACGTCGCACGCGGGCCGCCAGCCGAGCGGGGCCGGGCCGGGCTGCTAGGGGGCTCGGATCCCAGCGACATTATGATTATGCATATTGACAAGTACGACGACCGACGGACTGCATCGGCCGGGAGCGAACGTCGGTACCGGCGGGAGTGCCGTACCAGACCTACACACCGCACAAATTAACTTAAATTCACATTTCAATATCGAAATTAAACGAAACACATTATAGAAGCTTAGCATATCTTACATAAGTGAAGACAAAATCGTATATAGTAAGGAAGCCTGCGCGGGCGGCTAGCGGCGGTAGGCGGGGCGCGGCGCGAAGGCGGCGCGGTGGCCGGACAGCGGCCGGCGGCGCGGCGGCTCGCGCCCGCGCGTCTTCTTCTCCTCCACGTTCAGCTTCACGCCGTCCGCGTTGTCGGCCGGGAAGTACAGCGGCTGCAACAGGACGGGCCGGTCAGCGCGGGGAGCGGGGCGAGGGCGGCGGGGCGGGGCGGGGAGGGGACAGGCTACGTACCGCGGCGTTGAGGCAGTCGTGCGCGGCCTGCGAGGTCTCGTAGGTGATGAAGCCGTAGTTGGGGTGGCGGGGCGCGCCGGGCGCGGCGGGCTTGCTGTGCACGCGCAGCTCGGCCACGGGCCCGAAGCGCCCGAACAGCGCGCGCAGCTCCTCCTCCGTGGCGCTGTGCGGCAGGTTGCCCAGGAACAGCTGCTGCGCGTCCGAGTAGCGCCGCCCGCCCTCCGCTGCGGATCCGGGAAAATTTATTTAAAAACTCTGTGAAACAGTAACAGATTTATTGGATGAGAGTTAAGACGAACGGGGCGAGATGAGGTTACCTGGCGGCGGCTGCGCGTGCTGCGGATGCTGAGCATGCTGGGCATGCGGCGCGTGGGGCGCGTGCGGGGCGTGCAGCGCGTGGGGCGCGCGCGGGGGGCGCGGGCGCGGCTCGTGGGGCGCGGGCGCGGGCGCGGGGGGCGCGGCCGCAGGCGGAGAGCCGCGCGCGCCACCCGATCCCGACTTCAGTAGGTTGGCGTACGTCTTGGGCTCGGGGGCCGCCGCTGTGACCACATAATATATGGTATGTTATTTTAGTACCAGCTTTTACCTTAGGGATGATCATCGATCACGGAGAAGCACACATAGTAAAGAAATATCATTTTTGCCAAGGACTTTTTGTGACATAGTTATTTGCAGGAATGTTTTATATTAATATGAGTAACTCACGCGGGTGCGGCGGGTGCTGCGGCGGCTCGTGCTCGGGCTCGGGCTCGTGCTCAGGCTCGAGCTCGCGCTCGGGCTCGGGCGCGGGCTCGGGCTCGGGCGCGGCGTGCGGCGGCGGCGAGGCCGCCTCCACCTCCTCGCTCGCCAGCGTCGCGCCTGCACACACTCAACGTTACTCACGCGCTTAAACGGTTTTCGCAACTACTCAGGAAACATTGAAATCCAACAAATCATTAAATATAATCTGTAATGTAATGTTGAACATATTATAGTTGAGTAAGCAGTGTGACTGACCCTGCAGCGCGGCGGCGCGGTGGTCGTGCGGCTGCGGGTGGCCGTTGAGGTGCGGCGGCAGCGGCGCGGGCTGCGCGGGCGGCGCGGGCTGCGGCGGCGCGGGCGGCGCGGGGAAGGCGGCGGCGGGGAAGGCGGAGGCGGGGGGCGGCGGCGGGAAGTACGCGCCCGCCGCGCCCGCGCCGCCCGCCTCCTCCTCCTCGCCCTCCGAGCGCCCCGAGCCCGAGCCCTCCTCGTCCGAGAACACGATGTCCTGCAACACCACGCGAACTGATACTGCCGCAAACCACACCTCTACACACCTCTACACGCCTGCTACTTTATACAAACTCTCTAAAGAAATCAGTCATCTGACTGATAGTGCGCTTGTTCCACACTCTCAACACGGAGACTGATGAAATCGATCTATTCAACTGTACACTGATAGAATTCACAAGGGACACTTACTGTGTAGAATGTAAGGAAATAAAGCTATATTATAGTTAAAGAAACATATTTTTAAGTCACCATGTCGAATTAGGTTAAGTTATATCTGTAATGTCAAATTATTTGTGAAAAATAAATAAATCTGATCGAGGTGTAGGGTACCTGGTAGCGGAAGATGTCGTTATGCACGTAGTACTTTTTGGGCGACTGCGCGGCCAGCACGAACGTCTGCGTGAAGCGCCGCATGGGCGCGCCGCCGTTGGAGAGCTCTCCCGTCACCTGCACTACTACTCCATTCCCCAACGTCGCTTGCGCGTCCACCTGATCAAAATATTTCACAAGCAAAACCTTTTATTTAGATCAAGTGGACCAATTTCGAATGACGTTGAAAATAAAATTGAAGCGCTTAGATTGTATATTCAATAGTACAGTTTAGTGCACTTTGAGAGGGTTCAATTTTTTAAAACAAATGAAAGTTATGGATAACTAACGGATAAAGAATATAAATCAAACTGGACAAGTTTGCAGCATTGCAAAAGCTACTGCACTTTATTGAAAAGGAATAAATAATTATAATAGAGGAGCATGTTACCTGGCTGATCTTGGCATGGCAGTCGCGGAAGTTGAGCTGCTGAATGCGGTTGTGGATCTGCTTCTGGCCGACAACGGGCAGGGTCTCGCGGTTGGGCGCGTCTAGCCCGCCGTGCACGAACGACGAGTAATTGTTGTAGAATCTGCATTTATATTTCCATATTGTTTTAGTCCCTTGAGTTTTTAAAAGGCACTGTCAGCGTTCTCGCAACAAATCTTGTTACCATTTTACGTAGAAAATGTATAAAATCTACCTGAAGTTTCAACAACAGGCCCTTAAAGATGTAAGAGGAACTATGGTATTTCTCACTGGTTCATCTCGACTAGTATGGACTGTGAACCTACCGTTAAGTATATTAACAAGGTCTTTAAGTTTACTTCCAATAATAACATTTTCACTTTATATTTTCCCACCCTGCATAACTCACATATAAACTAAAATTTGTTCTTGTATATTACATCGACTTGACATAAAACCTGCAGCAAGCACTTCGTAAACTCCTGTCGCCTATCAGCTATGTGCGTACCTAGTGTCACGAGTTCCATGACACTAGGTAAGTCTTTGGTGACAACACACAACATGCTTGAACGAGACTATTACTTGGTTTCTGAAAGGTTGATTAATTTAGCTGTTTAGTCTGTTCAATTAGTTGACCTCGAGACAAGCCAATATCAACCAATACTGACTTTCTATACTATGTACCTGTTTATCAAGCATACTGGTTTCTACCAGGGATGTGGTTCTATCTGCTCATATTTTTATTATTTGTATGAGGTTTTATGTACAGCAATAGAAGATTATAAACATTATATTTCAGGAAAAACCTAAACAGGACTAAATGGTTGCCCATTCCAATCAAATTATAACTAAATTGGTTGAGTGGTTAAAATTTTCAAAATCAGTTAATACGTGTTTCATGAAATTGTGATTGTTGAAACATTTACAATTTAGTACAACTAGCCTAAAATGGTGTCACAATTTCATAAAACTTTTTAATATTAACATGTGCGAATCTTGTAGTTTGTTGTTATGGCTGAATGGATCAACCCAGTAAGTTATGTGCAGTTATTGTTAGTACGATACCTGTGCAGGTGGGCGGGCGCCTTGTTCAGGAGCGTGTAGTACTGCCGCACAAACTCGCGACCGACGCTCTGCGGGGACGGGGACGCCTCCATTACCATCGCTGTTGTTCACAGTGCGCCAATACAGCCCTCTGCTATACGCTGCCCTGACACACACATACACAACACATTATTCACCTGCTATTGTAACAAGCGTACCTTCATAAAATGTCATACCTAAGTAAACAGGAACACATTTATGAGCAATGCAAAATATTGACGAAATTGCCAGAAATAAAGAGTGTGTGAGATGTTCAGTGGTGGCTGATGCCACGACAAAATGAGAAGTTGACACTAAACAAGAGGTACTCTAATACTGAAACCTTAAATTTGTTGCATGTAATCGACATTTTGTTCTGATCAAAGTTTCAAATCTAAACTTTCATTTCATCTTATGTGAGATAAGTTAAGAATGGCTAGATGGCTCTGAACCTTTTGTAAGCAACATGACATCTGAACGATAAGGCTTAGCCAATTAAAACCATGTTGCTGTAGCATATTCATAACCTCCCAGAAAAATGAATATATTAGGCAAAGTAACTTTAAATGCTATAACTGGATATGTGCATGTGGTTGGTAAATAAGATTGAATGAAATCTTTGATGCTTTGTACATTCACACTATGGTCAAGACAATCAACTAAATGTTACAAATTATAAGATAATCTTACACTTTTAATTTAACTTATGTAAGTAATATGTTGATGATTAAGATGCTTTACTTGTCTATTGGTATTCTTAAGCGGATGGAAGAGGAAACATTAATCTGTGACTAGTTTAATATTAACTGCAGTCACAGATTCATATACATTTACTATTTTTGCAATGATATGCCCAAAACATTAACCCTAGTTTCTGGAAGGCTCATCAATTGGATCCTTGTATATTTAATTTCAAGAACTACTAAGACTAATGATTAACATTTAGGAGTATATTAACCAATTTTTTTAAACCTCCAAGTGACCAACATCATCATCATTCCCCTGCCCCTATCCCAATTATTATTGTTTGGGGTCGGCGCAACACGTCTTCTAGACGTGTTGCTTAAAGTTTTGGCTATGGTTTTATAGTCGGCCGCCTGCCTGACACTAACCCTCTTTGGGAATGCAATTGTTGGTTGTTTACCCGCCACCATTCGGGTGACCCACGGTGCTTGGTACAGTGCACTGGGTCTTAAGGTCTATTAGTCGCCTTTTACGACACCCAGTGGAGGATATGGGGTGGTGCTATTCTTTATATCCGGACACCACACGGATACTCCAAGTGACCAACATTTATATGAAACAAAGTTACAGACAAAATGATCATGTTCTCCTTACTGGCAAACGATCAGGCATTAACAGTTCACCTAAAATACACAAACTTTGTTTAAACACCACCTACTTTTAAATCAATGCATTACATCTATTAAAGGATTGTTTTTTTTTTCAATGTTTTTACAATTCCATAAAAAATGTATTTGAGCATGAGTTGTGACTAAGTTCCAGAGATTCTAAATATTGTTGTTTGGCAAGTAAAGCTCTCCATTTTTAAGAGAGACCATATCTAATACATTCTCAGAGTAAATTCAGTTAAAACTCAATTATGTGTTGATAAAGTTAACAGGCACTTTTATTCACATGTATAATAAACCTGTGCATATCACCTATTATAATTATATTGTTTTTTAAGTCTCCCTATCTACATTGCAATTTTGTAATTATAGTGAGGTAAAAGCCAATCTAAATCATAACACAACTTAATTATAGTGATAAAAATTAAAAAAATATAGTAATTATTTAAGTCTTATTTCATACTAACTTAAAAAAACAGTATTTATTTGATGAATGAATATTATATTAATGGAGTGCCTTAGCTAATATACCATGGAATATTTATATCTGTATTTACAGTAATAGGGCTGGTACAAGTGCCATTAACTGCATGAGAAAGGAGAACATTTACATGAAATAAGTAGAAAAATCAGTGTTCTTTTTATCTAGTTTGCAGACAAACTATAGGAAACAATGACGAGTTTTATTGTATTCATATTCCTTATTATAATTGTAGTAAAATTTATTATACAAAGTAAATGTCAATATACACATATAGGTTCATATATTGGCAAATACTTTTCTTACTACAATGTAGGTCTTGTTCTGATCATTAACTATTTAACACTACTTGAAAACTATACTCAGTTTAATTAGACAATCTTGACAACCAGCACAGCTCAAATTACTTAATAAAAGTAAGCAGATGAGTATATCAGTAATAACAAATTGCAAAATAAGTAAATAATTAGTAAATACAATCATCGCTGCCACCAAAAGGACCATCTACTGAACTGTATTGTCAAAGCACGCATGGCGACTCCGTCTCGTCTATCAGCTTCTTTTGTTCCACTGGATGAGTAAGAGTTAGTAAAAGTGTGTGTATTTTGGGTAATAAATACATTTATAAGATTTTGTACACAATTAATAGCCTAAAGCGTGGAGAACTAGTAAAACACAAAAATATAAGACATTAACCTTTAAAAAGAAATACGTCTGCCGACAATCAAAATATTCAGTTTAAGTCTTTTTCAAATAGTATAAAATATCATTCCCACTTACCTCAGTAAAATTTAGGCATTAAAGTAGCGTAATCAGCAGCAAATTATCAAGAAATTCGCGTAATATTCACGATAAATAAGGACTGAAAACAGAAAAAGAGCCTACCTCACCGTTCGGTGTCAATTTATTTTATGTATTGCCATGCTTAAAAATATACTAAGACATGTTTTTATTTTAAACTATTCTAAGAAACTTTTACTATCATTTTTTGTGTCTAATTGAATACTGTTAAAATAATACAATCATGATAATTCATACACATTAAAATTTAATTCTACATCGAGTGTAACTCGTAAAAAAAATCTCTAATAATAATATCACAATAATTATAACATTGACTCAATTTGTTTGAATGATTTCCTCACAATGACAATCATGACTATTTGGTATTCTTAAAATATTTAGATAAAGCCACGTACAATACATAATATTACTTTGTATTGTTTAAAGTTTAAATGTAGCTGAGTAGCTAAAGTTTTTATTAGGTACTCAGCCATTAATATTTTGCTGTAGAATGAATTAGAATAACTAGTCAACGAAAAGTTTTCACATTTTTTTTCGATTGTCATGAAGCTGATTTCAGTTCTTGTTTTTTATCCTTTAAGTTGACATTAATTATTGTTAACAATTTAAGTCTTAAAAAACTGTACATAATAATTAAATTGCATGTGACGTAGATCAACCACCATTTATTATTTTATTGATCCATGGAATTAAACTAATCAAAAAAAAAGCTTTTTTTTGTTAACTAGCATTTACTGTGATGCAAAATTTAACTAACAAATCCAGTGGATAAATCGATACATTGAGACAATCTTTATGATGTGATGTGCCTAGCAAGCATAATGCAATATACAGATGATAGAAGTAAACTAAAAGCGAACTATGTCATCATTCAAATCATCAATTAAATATCTTTATTGGCAGGTACATGGAAATATTTACTGTTGTTTTATTTATTACCATTTTATAAGCTGTATACATTTTGTAATGTGCCTGTATCAGTACAATCGATGAAAAAAAACGCGGTAAATTTTTCGACTGAATGTTGGCAGTTCACTATCGATTAATTCAAGGAACTGTAAGATATTTTATCTCTTTCTTACACCCGTTGTTAGTGTTCTTTGTCCTTGTTAGTAACGGGACAGACGCCATTGACCCCTTCCACGACTTGCTTCTGATTGGTTGTTCAATGTTGTAGGCTTGTATTGTTTGCAAAAAAAACCGCGTCTCTTTGCATGTGGCCAACATAACGAAAGGTTTCGCGCCGACTCATCACGCATTTCCTTTCTTTCTTCTGCATTTGGCATTCGGAGTTAAAGGTCGTGTGTGGACCTTAGGTTTAAGTTTATTATTAATTTTAGCCTAAACATAAGTCATGGCCAATAACGACAACTTTGCACAAGACGTTACTGATAATCAGCTAAATGGAAATGCAGAGAACGGTGGCGGAGATACGCAAGAACATAACAGTGCCGAAGCCCCAGGACGCGATGATGACAGGTACAGTTGCATTAAATTTTTCCTTAAGAACTAATTTAACTTCATGATCTTATTAATCGTACCTACATACCTAAAACTGCTCGTATAGTTACGCAGCATTATGTGGTAATTTTTCAGTATTTTACGTGCGCCGCCATTATGGCGGCGTTCTGCCATTATTCTTATCTGCAAACCGCTTAATCTAAGTCAATCGTTCCGATCTTTTCAAAATTTCACTTTTTCATCTTTACAGTGCGTTCTCTACTATTTAAGTTCAGACCCAGGAGTCATAGTTTTTATTTCAGAACTTTTCCAGGGTTATTTTATTAAATTTAGATAATCTCCGTGCCGCATGAAGTAAAATGGCGTCTTATTTTGCGCGTCTCTTTTGCACCCGGCACCGGCTCGGTTCAGTTATCGATTTTTTCGTTTGGTTCTTTGTTAGCATACTTGTGGTTCGTGAATGCCGGTGTTGTGCGGTTCCTAAGCTAGCGGTAAAGCGTACGTAGGTAGTTGCAAGATTTTAAATCGGTAGCGCTTAGTGCGTCGACGAGGGGTCGTCGCCCTCGCGGCGCGGCGCGGCGGTCAGTTTGGGGCGCTACTAACGCTGTGTCTCTCTGCAGGTGTGAGCCTGCGCCGCCGCCGCAGCTGCCGCCGGAGGACGTCATGGTATATATCCGCTGGGCTCACACTAAAGTAAAACTATGACCAAACTGACTAGTTGAATCGGCCACTTAACTTTGGGCCTCGATCACCTTTGCCAATTTCAAATCTTGCGATATGACTGTAACATCTTGTTTCATAGTCGTTTGTCCTGATTGAAAATGTAAATTTCCAGACTTTACGTTTTGTAACTTACAGGTTGTCAATTTGATTTGCTGCAGTGCTTGGAGTTTGTTTTGAATAATCAGTAGCTGTAAAGTACTATAAACAAGTACTGCATAGTGTTAATTGATAAATTGTAATTTTTAAGTCAGTTTCTAAATCAAGACACAAGTCTACCTTGTCCATTTTTTTATGTTATAATCAAATTAATTCTAATGTTCACAGAAAACTTTTTGTTGGAGGCCTGAGCTGGGAGACTACAGATAGTAAGTTATTGTTTTGTGTTCTTGCTTGTTAACATTGTTTAGTGTAATACTTACACATCTAATGATGACCTAATTCAGTTCTGCTTCTGACTAAGCATTGAAGAAGACTTTTACCCACAATTCTGAGATTACTTAAATTATTAGATTATGTAGTTTTATTGAGAGCATGTCTAATTTTCGATATTCATTACAGAGGAATTACGAGAACACTTCAGCGCCTATGGTGAGATTGAAAGTATCAATGTGAAGACTGACCCAAACACAGGTCGCTCTCGAGGATTTGCCTTCATAGTATTCAAGGCCCCTGACTCCATTGACAAGGTTATGGCTGCTGGAGAACACACAATAAACAACAAGAAAGTGGATCCCAAAAAAGCTAAAGCAAGACATGGCAAAATATTTGTTGGCGGTCTCAGCAGTGAAATATCAGATGATGAAATCAAAAACTTCTTCAGTAATTTTGGAACTGTAAGTTGTTTGAATATTATGTTCTTATCTTTTTTCCTAGGAGTATTTTATGATGACAAATACGGTTTTGGTGAGATAATATTTTCTTGACATCTACTGAAGAGGAAACCGGGCCACTGATGATAATTGACAATTTTTTTTTATATTAATGTAGTGGAAATCTGAATTAATTATTTTTAAATATTTACAGATCATCGAGGTTGAGATGCCATTTGACAAGACAAAGAACCAAAGGAAGGGATTCTGCTTCATTACATTTGAATCCGAGCAGGTTGTCAATGAGCTGCTGAAGACCCCTAAGCAGACCATCGGTGGGAAAGAGGTCTGTTCACTTTCATGCAATTATTGTCTGTCGCTTTAGTGAACGTTTGTAGTACAAGTTAAAGTAACTGGTGTGGTGTGCAGGTGGACGTGAAGCGCGCGACGCCGAAGCCGGAGGGCCCCGGCGGCATGGGAGGGCGCGGCGGCCGCGGGGGGCGCGGCCTGCGCGGGGGGCGCGGCCGCGGCGGCTACGGCGGCCAGGGCGCCTGGGGCAATGGCGGCTACGGCGGCTATGGCTACGGTCAGGGCGGCTACGGCGGCGGCTACGACGGATACGGCTACGGATACGACGGCTACGGGGGCTACGGGGGCTACGGCGGTTACGATTACTCCGGATATCCCAATTACGGTAAACGCGGCAAGCAGTACTAATATAGTGGCGAGCCCCCGCTAGCCCGCTCACCGACACATTACCTCGACTGATGTTACCTGATCCTAGGATACGATGTGAAACGTAGTAGAGTAAGGCGCTAGGTTAGCGTTGCGAGCGAGGCGCGACTCCGTCCTCGAGATATGCCTATTTACATTATAGTGAACGTTTATTTTACGAGGAGATCGACATCACGCGAAGCTTAGGTATTTAATTTAGTGTGTAGGAAAATATTTATTTTTCTATATATTTAATGTTCTATCGAGATAATGTGTAGTGAATGTTGTCGAGGCGACAGTGTATAATCTGAATATAATCGCAGCTCTGTCTAAATTTTGAGAAACTAGGATTAATCATCTCGTATAACTTTGCTAAAATCATATTAAGTTGCATTATTTTGTTTATTTCCACGAGGAGCCGCCCCGCGTTCTCGTGCGTAGATGTAGTGCAGTTGCCCATTCGGCTATCGCTCTTTATCATTGTTTCAACGGGTATAAACTATATTCTGTACATATGTATGTTACCTGCCTTATGTTTATAAGTGTTCGTTTGTAATACCACTTTTGACATATGTAGCAATGTCGCTCGAGTTAATTTTTTTTTGGTAATATTTTTACCTAACGACGCTCTCGCTACATGCTACATCTGGGAAATGGGGTAAATATGGAGAGACATTGTGAAAGTGATAAAGATATGATGAAGCTTTTGAATAAAGCACTGTTACAAAAATTCTCAATGTGTTTCCATATGTAACCCTAGTCCACTCCCTCCCCTGATTCATCTGTCATAAACAAGCTTCATGACTACACTTCAAATTTACTAATTGCATGAAAACATGTTTTGGCTGCATAATGAACCTTTAAAGAAAAAAAAAAATACAAGTTATAACAAAAATGCGTGATGGGATTGTGCACGCGTCGCCTCGCAACGCCACACGCTCTATGCAGAGACGCAGTTCGTGGGGATGTTCCTGAGATCCTAAATCGTTTGCTGGCTTTAGAAAAATTGCGCTATAAAGTTGGTGGCATTAGATAACGTAACATTCGATGCTATAACTATTTAATGTTAGAGCTTTCACGGTAGGGCCTGTAGGTTCGACGCCCTCGTGTGCAAAATTAGTGTCAGGTTAATACGATACCCCTCTGCCTCCCTCGGCTCACAAGACGGGCGAGACGACGTCCTCGCTATGCGTCGGGCTCGCCGTAGTCTCGGGCCGCACTAATGTGTGTTGTGTTGCGGCAGACTACGGCGGCTACGGCGCCTACGAGGGCGGCTACGGCGCGCGCGCGGCTCCGCGCGGCAAAGGTATCGTCCGCAGCTCCTCCACGCTGTTCACAACTCGCGCGACGCCAGCCCTCACCGCCGTATTTTCGGCTATTTCTACTAACAAAGCATTCTTATGACTCATTATATTCTCTTGAATATTATCTCTCAATCCACATGTACAATGCGCGTCGAAAATAGTTTTGCCATGTCCACTTTGAACGAGTAGCTGGCTTGTCAATAGCCTGGAGGGAGCTAGGCTGTAGTGTAGTTGTCGTGAGGCGGGGGTCCGCTGGCGCTCGCGCTGGCGGCTCGCATGACACTTAACTTGCTTTAGGAGGAACTCACAAAATTTTGTCGACCTCGCCTTAAAACGAAATTCACACTTTACCAGACTAAAAAACAATGACCTTGTCTCATTGATTGGCCGTCACGTTTCACAAGGTTTATTCGAACTAACTTTCATAGCGTAGGTGTCGTGCGATCAAGGCGCCTCATTAGTGCGTGTATGCTAGCTTTGTATGTACATAGTATAGTAAATTTAGTTAGTATTAATTATTTGTATATGAGACTAATTTTGATTGAAATGATTTTTGTACGAAAACTGATGTTTTTCTATTATACTGTGAAATAAAATATCTAACCATTGCATGTAATTGTGAATCACATATTTTATATTGTCATTTTCCATATTCAACAGCTTGACCGATTATATAGAACCAGTTATGTAAGGTTTAGCGTTACAAACAGGTGACGTTACAGCCGGGTACCAAGGCGGCAAGCAGCGCGGCGGCGGCGGCGGCGGCGGCCGCGCCAACCAGAGGCACCAGCCCTATTAAACCGTACCTGCCGATAGTCATCTCAGTCCAATAGTGAGGTGAGCAACTAAAAACTACAGATAGTTCGAAACTATTTGCTACTTAACGCAAAAAATCCTATGACAAATATGGCATGTAATAATTTAATTCATAAAACCTAATGTAAAATATTTTTAAAACGTAGCTTGTTGTCCGCAGGTTAAGTCACCGGTCATGAGTGTCCCCTGCGCTTCTCGCCTCGCCGCGCTGGGGGCACGTCATTTCATTCCACATAAGTAATTTAAGGAAGTAATTGATAACATTTTAAGAAGATTTTTTAAGGGTAAAAATACTGTCAGTTGCGTAATAGCCGCGTTCGTACGGCTCTAGCGTAATTTTATTATAATATAGTAATGGATTATAGATTCACTGAGTATTATTGCAGATTGATTAGATTTGAATTGATTCGATTATGACATTTGTCTCGAAATTTTACCTTCGTACTGAACTATAGAAATAATGAGTAATTATAATTACAGAGCTTAAATTTGTAACAATGTCCCTTGTACGCCGCCGGCGAGTCGTCTTGTGAATTGTTGTGTGCGTGTAGGAACGCGGATGCGCGCGTGTGTGTGTCGTGTGAATGTGTAGTAGTCGCCCTCTCATCTGTCACTGTCAGTAATTGATCTGGATCTCATCACAGAAATGTAGTTTTGTACTTTATTTGGTAAAGGATTGAGCAATCAGAATCATGTATTTTATACAAATTAGATGTTTCTTCCATTGAATAGGGATGAAATTAAATTTTTAGACTAAGTAATCGGTCATGAACAAACTGAAGATATACCAAGTTGTGTATGTCAGAATAAAACAAATGTGTAAATAAAATATTGACTTTTTGTCTGTGTTTATATCACTAAGCGTTTCATCTGTCGTATTTTACAATTGTTGTGTACTTCGCCACCAAGGCGCAGTTCTGATGTATAGGTAGGTATCCATGATTATATGCAACCTCTCGACGACTGCCGCCTAGGCTAACTGATACTGTTTTCTTGGTCAGACTATACGTAACTTCGGATCTTTATGGATAAGTGCGTTGAGGAAAATCTGATCGCTATTCATTCAATAAATAAATAATTTATTTATTTATTTATTTAAAATGATTTCTACCACTGAGATGAGTACGTATTACAATCCTACACAGAAATTGCTCAGCGTCTGGCTGAATTTTGACGATGCTGGGTACCTACCTACCTGCTGTGTTTTACTGCACAATTTCAGTGATACGCCTGTTTACGAGGAAGGCAAGTATCTTTATACTACGGTACGTGTACCTACCTACCTAGTTGCTAATTAAGATTCGATAACGCATGTAGGTATAACCAGAGTGTAAGTATGTAGGGCTACGTGAAGTGCTATTTAATTTTCACTGCGTACAAATAGCCTATTCATATGGTTTCGACAACCATGCAATCAGGCAACGTTTCAGTCACTTTTTGGGTTGGTTTTTTTCAAGTTTTGCATAAAACATTTAGTTTCGCCTTCACATCTTGATTCGGGTGTAAAGAAAAAGCAGAAACAGGTCTACATGTCGAATACATACCTATGATTTATATCTATATTTATATATATTTTACCTATGATTTCTGCCCCAGGGGCAGATGAACAGTTCGGTAGGCGAATCATTCGCCGGTGAAACGTTCTGTCGGTGAACCGTTAAACGACGAAACGACTGTCGGAGAAATGTTTCTGAATCATCTCAAATGTAGAGACGCAATACCCGTATTGCTAAATGCCTATTTTCTTTTTTTCGTGGGAAATCATCAAATGACCCTGCGATTATACTCGAGACCTTGGCATTGGCAGTCCTGCAGTCTTACCACTAGACTATCACAACTTCAAATCCATGATCATACTGTATGTTATATTTGTAACAGCAATTTGTAAATACCTAGGTACATTCTTTGCAAATAAATAATGATTTGATTTGATTCATGAAGTCGGTGCGTGACAATGCATAGCAATTCATCACGCACACGGTAGGTAGGCACAAACTGCTTGTCGAAACTGAACATATTTGAAAATAAAACACGTCTGTCAAAATACCTACTTAGTTGTATTTACTGGTCATATTATAAACATCGCTTGATGTGTTGCAAGTATAAGAAAAACAAAACAAAACTAAATAACTGAGACAAACGTTGAACACGCGCGAGGCTGCGCCCCAGCTCGCGGCCGTGGCAGCCAGTAGGGCTGCGCCCTGCCTGGTGGCACTAGCAGCTAGCAGGGCTGCGCGCTCGCTGTAGCGTACAGCATGGTGAGAGCATTGCACAGCGCGCGGTAGTTCACCTGCGACACAAAAGACACCTGCTACTAATAAATTCACACTACCACGATGATGGCCATCAACAATGATCATTTTCAAGGGCAGTGTCAGTTTGGCTCGTGAAGAGTTGTCAGTGGTGGTTTGGGTGTACCTCGTCGCCGCAGCCGCGCCGGTAGCCGAAGCACTTGTAGAGCAGGTCCCGCTCGCGCGCCGACACCAGCGCCAGCAGGTCGCGCTGGCACAGCGCGCGCTCCACCGACACGCGCGGGATCGTGCCGCACCGCACCTTGTCCATGTCCTGCCGCGCATCACACACGCTTTATTGTCAGATTGGGATATCAAACGACTTTTAACATTTTCTAAAATGTTTAGGGATACCAGCAAAAAAAACCCGAATATAAGTTTACCGACCGAGTGTACTAGTATAGCACTTAAGGCTAACCAGAATAGAAAGAACGCTTTTAAAAAAAGAGTTTAAAAATGCGTTCTGCTTGAAATGATTAGCCAAAATAATTATATTTGTTTACCTACCTGCCAAGTAGGAACTACAGAAACATTTAGGACACTTATCTGTTTACAATAGGAATTCTTTCTAGCTAGAGCCGATGATGATTCATCGGATGATGTTTGGCGTTACCCAAGTAGTACCTACTTATCTAGTAGCTGTTCATATTCATGTTCTTAACATAAACGGCGCAAACTGACCTCGAAGACCTCGAGTATGTTGGAGAGCTGATCGGGGTACTTGGAGAGCTTCTTGAGCGCACCGGAGACGATGTTGCGCTCCTCGAAATTGAGGAAGTTGAGCGGAGAGTCGAGCGTGGGCACGTGCGGCACCGGCTGCAGCAGCGGCGCGCGCTCCAGCCCCGCCTGCGTCAGCGCCTCGCCCACCGTGTTGCAGAAGCGCTCGTACTCCACGTAGCGCCGGCGCCCGGGCGCGCAGAACACCTCCATCAGCGTGTCCATCTCGATAGGCGTGAGCGACAGCCGCGCCGACGCCAGGCCGCGGTAGAAGTCCGCGCGCGGGATCACCAGCTCGTTGCGCGGGTCGAACTGTTTCAGGAACTCGCGCGGCCGCACACCCTCGCGCACCATCTGACGCAACCACAATTGTATAGATACTATTACTACTAGTAATACAACATCATCTATCTAACAGGTTCACCCTTAACTTTACGCCCGACTTGCATTTCAAACATAAAGAATAAACTTTAGTTTTAGGGAGCAGCGTAATAAAGAAAATATAATAGTTGTTAATATGATAATTGATGTTGGAGGCATGTATCGTCACCTTGCCCTTGATCTTGGCGAGGATCTGCACGATATCTGTCTGCAGCGGGTCCTCGTGTGCGGGGCGCGCGGGGCGCGGCGCGGACGACGCGCTCGCGATGCTGGCGCTCTCTGCCGGACGCTCCTCCATCTGCGGCATGTCATACTCCCGACCATCACACTCATAGATATTATAGCCCAGCAATAGTACTATACAATCTAAGCAATTTTGCAAAGCTAATGTTTAGATTTATTATACCTCCTATTCGGGTAGATTTTATAGCTAGGTATGTGTCGGTACCTCGTCGAGTAGGCGCACGTAGCTAAAGCCGCAGTCGTCGAGATAGCGCGCCTCGAGCGCGCGCACCTGCGCCGGCGAGGGCAGCACGCCCAGCCGCGCCAGCACGCGCCGCACCTGCGCGCGCGACACGTGCCCGTTGTTGTGCCTGCCGGGCGGGCGAGGGTGAGCGAGCTGCTGCCGGGGTGCGGTGTGTGGTGTGCGGTGTGTGGGGCGGCACTCACTCGTCGTGCTCGCAGAAGGCGGGGCGCAGGTCGATGGCGCGCTCGGTGCAGGCGGCCCGCACGCGCAGCAGCGCGGCCTGCGCGGCGTCCAGCTCGCGCGGCGCCTCGCCCTCGCCGCGGTCGGCGGCAGCGCCCAGCGGCGGCAGCGCCAGCACGGCCTCGCGCGCGGCGCCGTCGCGGACATCTGGGTGTTTCTCCAGCTCCTTGATCGTGAACACTGCAAGCACAACAAACACCGCCTTCGACCATCCCTTTGATAATAGGTACCTACCTGTTTTTTCTGTTCCGGTAAATAATACAATCAAGTTACATCTATGTAAGTGAATGAGACGCACCTTGGTCGCAGTCATCCTCGAAGGTGCGCCAGCAGACGCGCTCCTTGTCGTTGGGGTCGAGGTAGTGGCGCATGACGCACAGCAGCTCCTGCTGGCTCAGCACGCTGCCCAGACCCATCGCGTCCATCGCGCGTCGGAACTGCTGCGGCGCGATGCGGCCGCTGTTCAGTGGGTCATAGTCCTGATACATAACACAAATATCGTTCTATTAGGCTGCCTGGATACTTGGTCAAATGGACTTTTGTTTAATAGCTATCTGTGAAGGACTGACAGGACAGAACTGCAAGTGACTATCTCGAGTTTCTAGGATACTAATTGGATTATTAAAAACTCTTGAACAAAATTTTATTGCCCCTTTTCAAACTACGTAAGACAGCGCCGACAAGCTCAATATTTTGTTATCACTCGTGATATATTGATCGCCTTCAGCATACAAACGTCTGTCCTGGATGGGAATCAAACCCGGCCTTTGGTATAGCAGTCAGGGCCACTAACCACTATACCGACAGGCATGTCAAATACCTGACTAGGTTCCAAACCTAGTCATCCAAATTCTTTAATAAATAGCTAACGCGGCGGCGAGGTTGTTGTTGGATGTTGTTTGGATGTTGTTTGCTTTACCAGATGGAACACATGTCATATATGATGGTGATGAGCCTCACCCTTAAGAACTCCGAGACTCGGATACGCCTCTGCATGACGAACTCCTGCACTCGCAGCATGAGGTCTATGAGGTGTCGCGGCGGGCGCGGCTGCGCGAGCGCGGGGTGGAACACCTCGCTGGCGCCGAGCGGGGCGGTGGACAGCCCCGCGTCCAGCTCGGGCCGGACCAGCTTCGGTAGCGTCGTGTCGATCACCGCGCTCGGGTTCAGGTACTCCTGCAAGATTGGACAACCACGCTTCAATTATAAATGTACATTAAAAGAAAAGGTTGTGAAAAATAAATGGTACCATCTAGGCACCCAAAAACCTGAGAGAATGTTCAATATTTCTTAATAAAAAAATGTAAATTGCTATATTGAATGTAGCATAATCTTACCGGCCCCAGTCCTTGGATGCCCTCCCTCTTGACGGCGTCGACAGCCTTGAGGAACTCCACGTAGTCCAGCGTGTACGAGTCCTTGATGAACTTGCGCACGAGCAGGTTGAAGTCCTCAGGAGTCACGATCACACCGATGTAGTTCAGAATGCGTGCGAAGTGCGCAAATGTTATGCGACCGTCGTTTTTCGCCACCTGTTAATATGACTTTTGTTTTCATGTCTTACTGAGGGTAAAGAATACCATTGTTGACCTCCTGAATAGTTCAGACTGAATTGTCTGATCTACTTCATGCCAATAAATTCAAAAGGGATCGATGCCATTCCAAGGTCCAACAACGAGACACTTATGGTAGCCAAAATTAACTACTTACTGAAAAGGTTACTGTACCCTGGTACTCGCGAACTCGTCCGATGAAAAATATACAGTATTACCTACCTAGTACTACGAATAGGTCTCCGGATGAACCTAGACAAGACGAAGGTCATGTCCAATGACTTCGTCGCACCGGGACCAGTTATCGTCGATGGCACGCCTCTCGAAGTTGTTAAGGAGTATGTCTACCTCTAGCAATTAATGCAATTGGGTAGATACCTACAACTTCGAGAAAGAAGCCGATAGGAGGATTTAGTTGGGCTGGGCAGCGTTTAGGAAGTTGAACCGCATATTTTCGTCGGATGTACCACAGAGCCTGAAGACGCAAGTGTTCGACCAGTGCGTCCTACCTGTAATGACGTACGAAGCCGAGACGTGGACACTGACTGCGGGGCTAATCCATAAGCTGAAAGTCACTCAACGTGCTTTGGAAAGAGCTGTGCTCGGAGTCACTATGACAAATAATTCGAAACGAAGTGATCCGTCAGAGAACCCTGGTGACCGACATAGCTCTGAAAGTTAGTAGGGTAAAGTGGCAATGGGCTGGCCACATATGTCGCAGAACCGATAACCGCTGGAGTAAGCGGGTTCTGGAGTGGAGACCGCGTCTTGGTAAACGTAGCGTGGGACGTCCTCTGGCCAGATGGCGGGACGACTTACACAAGAGGGCAGGCAGCGACTGGATGCATAAAGCAGCAGACCGGGCTCTGTGGCGTACCTTGGGAGAGGCCTATGTCCAGCAGTGGACTTTAACGGGCTGATGATGATGACCTACCTAGTACCAATTTGTATGGCAGTAATAATCAAGTTATTACGATATGGTAATCATACGAGCTCGTAGTCTTGGAAGTAGGGCTTGAGCGGCAGGTCCCGGGCGGCGATGGTGGCGAGCAAGCAGCAGAGGCGGCGTGTCTGCCACTGATCCAGTTTGTGGCACTCGGGCTCCGGCGGCGGCGGACACGCCTCCAGGATGCAGTCCGCCGAGGTCTTGTCCCGACCGCCAGAGTCTGACATGTTACACGGTTGATTTTATGGGCATTAGTGCTTTAGGCCTACTAACCCGCGGGATGGGGATGGGAATCCTCTGCGGTCAATATTGGTTGAATGCATACCAAGTCCTGACTAGACAATTTATATGTAATTGTCTAATATTTAACTAATATTTACCTACTTTGTTATTTACGGTTATAACTAGTATCGTACCTACTTTGTTTGTTGGATCTTTTGTACTATACTGAGCGCTTGTTGTGTTGATATAAAAGGTTTCATTAAGTAGTTTTTTTACGTAATATATAGGTACCTACATGTTTATTTACGCTTTGTGTGCGTCTTCTGTAGCCGCTTAACATACTTTTTTGGTCGACAAAATAACGGTTACATGTTATCTGCACTGGTGTTGATTTTGGCAATTTAATACGTAAGTATGTACACGACGTATTGTATTTAGGTTCTCACCTATATAAAATCAAGCCTTATTTGAGACAATTTGTAACCAGTCTCTGTCACATTGACCAGCCTTTGTTCTATTCGCGTCGGGTTGTATGAAAACCCTCTGAATTATGAACCATCAGAGTGAGTAATCATTCGGCGCGTTCAATGGCATTATTTGGTAGTGTGGGGGGCTTGCAATTACTTACACACTTTGAATCCAAATCGTAATATTTACTGAAAAGAGGAACCTATGTTTGTTTTAGGAAGGTTTTTGATAACAGTTTTTTCTTAACCCTAATTGTGAATATATTAATAAAGTATGGTCGTGTAAGTTCGTGGTGAGTGGCTCTACAGTGAGGGGGGAGGCGTGGCGGTGCAGGCGAGGCCGGGGGGGGAGGTAGGGACGATGCGCGTCGCCTATTGATTGCATGACCTGGTTCACTCTTACTAAATATAACATGCCTATTTATGTATTCAAACTTTTGTCAATTTTTTACATTTCTGTTATAACCTCCCTTATTATTGTTTGTTTTCATACATTGAGTGTCTAGCTAGCAGCCTGCCGCGAAACGGTTCTGCAGTTTTTCTATACAAAGCGTGAATTAGTAGGTGACAGTTAGATACAAGTGAACAGGTTTTAGTTTTACATTGTATTAGCCAAGGAAGACTACTGCAACATCAGCAATAGGCTTTTATTAGTTACCTGATTGTTTAGGTAGCATACTCCGTAGATCTAATACTTTGTTTAATGTATCGATACAAAAACAGAGTTGCACACCAATCGTTCAGTTGTGGAAGTGTAACCATACGTGAGCTACAGCGAAAGCCTGCATCTCAATGACTTCAAGTCGGTAATTTTCAATATAGGCTGCAGGTGCCATCATTTATTTACGAATTTTGATGAACTCTCTATGCGATCAAACGTTGACAACACAACCTATGTGCTGGCAGGGGTTGATGTTTTGCAACACTTTGACAATGAAATGAAACAAAATTATGTTTCTTGAATTTTACTTGCAAAGTTACCAAACTTTTTATGAAACATGAACATTATCTGTTAGTAGGGTAGTACCTATGTCGCTCTCAAACGATTATCAAAGTAGTTGGACCACACCTGGCTCTCTGAAAATATAAAGCACTCGAGTACATTCTCTCGCGTTTGTCGGAGGAGGGAGAGGGGGGTAGTGGGGTGTCTTACCCTCGCCGTGGATGATCTGGCAGAGCTGGTGGTAGAGCACGCGGCCATCCTGCGCGCGGAAGTAGTCCGCCAGCTGCGCGATCTCCGAGTCGGACAGGCCCACCACGGAGCGCAGCGGACCCGCCAGGATCGAAACGAATTTCGACTCTGAAACACGAGGAAACCGTTTGTGAACACTGGTGTAGGAATGCAACACACGCCTTCAGACGGGTACTGGTTGCGAGGTTGTATCTCAAGGTATAAAATTATCATTCGTCTGTATGTGCAAATAAGTACCATCACGTTACTTTTTACTTTGTTACCAACCACACAAATGTTTGCAATGTTACATGATATTTCATTACACCGGCGGTAGTCCTGCTGGACTACCGCCACATTGTAAGATGTGGTGGCAGCGTCCCAGAAGCCGCCCTTACAAGAGGCTCAGTAATGAGTATACCTGAGATGAGCGAGTTGCCCTCGGGGTCGAGCGGGCGGTACCAGTCCCACAGGTTGAGCCCCACGCGGAAGGCGGCCGCGCGGATCTTATTGCACGTCTTCCATACGTCGGCCAGGCGGACTATCTGGAAACCGGCACGGAACACGTTACGACGGAAGCATTCTAAATGTCACAGATCCTAAGGAATGTAAAATAATTAAATTAATTAGTTGAATAAATCCTACTATTTTCTTTGAAGTTTACTTTATTTTCTATTCGTTCATATCCTTACTAAAAATAATTATCTAATAGCTATGTCGAGTAGTTACAAAACATAATATATGTTTACATTCAGTGACATATTACCGAGTTATCGCACATGTGTATTATAGACTCGACGTGTACCCATGTGATTGTAGTAGCTATACTAGCTATGACCGTTTGGGCAAACTAAAACTCGATTTCGATATAACATTTCAGCAATTAGGACGTTCGATCTGATGACGCGGAATAAACCACAATGCATATTCATGCAATGCATATTCTAAATCATACTGTAAATCAGTTGAACTGACTTTGAGCAAGTTTGGTATGGGAATCGTTCGGCTTCGTGCTCTCGCGAGCGAAGTCGCGGACTTAAGCTATTATATCAAATGGACAAACATAATACTAACCGTGTCATGCATTTTGATGGACAAGCAGTGTCCTAACTATAACTAAAATTGTGTGGAAAAAGTTACTTCACGCATACTCAATCAATTTAGATCGAAAATATATTTTTTGCGACAATTTTGGGTGTTTTCAAATCGGAAACATTAAATTTAATAACTGACAGCGGACGCGATCCATTTGTCATGGAGACCAGTTGTGTTGTTTTTTTTCTATTTTTAAATGAAGAATGCTCTATTAACGAATGAGTTTAGTTATAAACTATTTATTATTTAATAAGTACATTGGCTGCTATTTCAAAAGAAGGAGGCACAATGTATCAAATAGAAGACTAATCACTTATACAGGCTTGTCTTACAGTGTCGATATACATCATTATATTTCCTTTACTTGAGTAATTTATCCAATATTTTGTTAAATTTAATATTTGGTGTAAGTATTTTATACAGTGACACTGACCCGCTGTACGTAGTACGGGGCTAGACTAATCGATGATATTAGTCCTACTACTGTCTGGGGTCATTACCTATGCAAAGAAAGCTGTTGTTTTATATATTAAGTATATTCCTAGAATAGTACGGTATTATGTAAATAATTTCAAGGGCGCCAGAAGTCCAATTGTTGCGAAAGTTCTAATGGAAGCTCTTAACCTAGCAGGTTTGCATCTGTATATAATGCAGACTCCACGTTTCTGCTACAGCTGCTGATGACGGCGGTGCGAGGAAGTCGGGCGTTATTCCTGAGGTCGTATGTTCAATACAGAGGTATTTTTAGATGACAAGGATGGAGTCACTTCAGAATACAATTACAATTTCCACTCATCAATCAATTTGTCAATGAGACCGAGCCGGTACCGGGCCGTTACGTTTCCACCTTCTTTCTTACAAAAAAACAAAGTTTATCAGCAGAGTTATACATTGCTGAGTGCTTTGCATTTTGCGAATATGGGTTAGTAGTTAGCGAGCAATGTATAAGGAACACCGCGATGCGAGGTGTAGAGGGCAGGTGGTGGCGATGGCGGCACATGCGCGGCGCGGCTGGCGGCCGAGCTCTGACGTCAGCGGCATCGATCGCGGCCGCGGCGCGCCCCGGCACAGCGCGGCTCCTGCCAGCTCCGGAGCACGTGAACAGCGCGATGCGGCCGCCCCTTACGTAAGGCCCGCCACGTGCATCCATGTCCGGCAACCACCCATGTGCGGGCTAAGCTTCAGGACCAGGAATAGCCCTTCGCAGAAAACCTCCCTCCGATGGGGCGACAGCTGCTCCGCCAGCCACAGTAGCAGCGCGGACTAGTGACGATAACATAGTGTTGTGCCTAGTATTACTTATTGTTGTGTTCGAGCCGCGTATGGGACCTCTGTGACATTTTATTCAGGAGATACAGTAAGTGCTACCTTGTTTCATATTTCCTTCACTGAAATAGAATGCCTTCCACGACCTCCGATGTTCTAGCATCAGCTGTGTATGCTACTAAACTTTTGTTTGAGCCAGTATTAATGGATATTTTATGTATAACATTGTGATATACGCTTGTTGTTCCGTTGTAGATAAGCGGACATTATTGCCAAATCTCATTCTAAATTAAACATATTGTCTAAAACAATATTTATCGTGCACCATATGTCATGATATTACAGAAAGACAGTTGCGTTCTAGATGTTCGTACTTCAAGATAGGCATGACCCACGTCTTGGTATATATGAATAAAGCCTTAATTATTTGATATTTTACTTGTTCCTATATATTTACAAACTTCAAAGTAAGGGACAGATGACTCAGCACAACTAGTAGGTACTAACTACCGATAATGGTCATGGAAAAGGCTATCAATAGCCAATGGTAAGGTAACGTGCTCTGACAGCCACAAACATGAAACTTAAACCGTTCACATCAACTTCTATAGAACCCAGTACAGTCCACTACACATGTGTGAATTAGTTGATACAGTTCTTCATGTTGCACCTACTTAGTTCGACATGCAAATATATATATTTTAATCGATCTCTATTAATATAAGCATGTAAGTTATCGTTAAATATGTACACATGTAATTGGACTTTTGCACCAGAGTGTGTTTGGCTCCAGTCTGTCAAATTATATATTTATGTTTCAAATGTAAATGTACCTTGATGATGTATGGGTGACGTTAATTAACAAGGTTTGTTATTAATTGTCTATTACAAAACTGGGTAACGTTTTAGAGCAATAATTCTACAAATTGCTATTTCTTGACTTAAATAAATACTAAAATTAGGATCAGTTTTAAAAGATGTTTTCAATCTAGGTGCTCTAGTAAGAAGAGAAAAGGCTGATTTGACGGGAAACTGGTTTTGACTAGTCTTTAAATCAAGTGGAGGTTCACATCCAATCAGACGGGTTCCAACATGTGTCATGATCGGCCTTGAATAACCTACTGCTGGGCAAAGTTGGTGGCTTGCCTCTTGCATCATGCCATTCCTTCCTACCTGGATAATGCCTCTAGTATTTAATTTGGAGCCTTTGCCAAATCATACGGATCCATTATCCATTCGTTAGACGACGAATCCATGTAAGATGAAAATCTTAAAGAGAAGGCTAGATAGATTTCTCTTTTTCAATAAACTTCTTGCTTGAGTTTTATAATTAGTTTGCTGCATTGTAGGGTAAGTAACACTTCTCCATTCTGACTGTAACCTTTTACTAAGGGTTTTATTATTTACGTACTCGAACACAATTCAAAATCATTAAAGCTGGTACAGACATACAATCCACAAGTTATTTATATTTAAGTAAATGTAAGCTTCAGTTTAACTTTCTTTACATACGCAATACGTTATTAATGTTTATATATTAAGCCTCTAGAAACTTGTTAGCATTGCTAACTGCCTGATTGCTGAGTATTCGACATTCGTGTTTAAACTAAAAATAGCCGTAGTGCGGCGGCGATCGATGTCGGATTGGAAACGTTTTCATATCTGCTGGAGCTCGTCTTTACGGTACAAGGACAGTGGAGGCCTAAGCCTTAGGCTGAAGGCTCATAACAACATGTTAATGTTGTGTAACCTTTCCTAATTGGAGTAATAACTTTAAGTTGTAAACCCAATTATCTGTATTTCGGATTCAATTGTCTGTATATCAAAACAATCTATAATTTTGTTCAGTAGGCACCTGTATTTTAAGTTATGGAATATATAAGATAGCCACGTATCTAATAGCAATAGTAAGGGACATTTTCCCTTGCATACACGTTGCACACAGTATTTATGGTTGTCACAACTTATACTCAAGAACTTTTATTATTCTCGGGTCGAATAAAAACATTTTTGTAATAGGAAGCTTGAGCTCTCATCAAATTTGCAGTAAAAAGCCTCTTCCAGCAGTGAGTGATTCCTGATCAAAGAGGTGATGAGTTTACACGATGGTCGTCATTCTTTATGAATATTACTGCAACTAGCACAATCCTTTTTAAACTGAATGAACTTGCAACCAAGTTGTCATGTTATATTATTGCAGTGGTGGAAGCGTGTCAGCGCACTGTATGTGTAGAGCGGTGTCTGTCTCACTTAGGCCCCCAGAATCAATCGCTATAGCAAATGGTAACCTTTTATTTTTCGTGGGAAGTCATCAAATGACCCCGCCAGCTGTGGGCGCAGAGTTAGACTTTTACTGGCTAAAACCCACTGTTCCTCATGGAGCCCTTTGTGTGCCGGGGTCGCGGTAGCTCTTACATCCTGCAGCCCCGGCAGAGCAAATGGTAACCTTGGCCGGTGTTCCAGGACAGGAAAGCCGTCAAGATGATCAACATAGCGGGCGTGGTGTCCATCGTGCTGTTCTACGTGCTGATCCTGGCGGTGGGCATCTGGGCGGGGCGCAAGAAGCCCGCCGGCAACGACTCGGAGGAGGAGGTCATGCTGGCCGGACGCTCCATCGGACTCTTCGTCGGGATCTTCACTATGACTGGTTAGTAACTTAGCGCTATTGAAGCTCTAAAATGTATTAAATTGATAAGTTAGTCATGTGATCTCTCGAAATTGACTGTCATCCCCATCTTTCTGAAGTTTTCTGTTCACGACTGCGAGGTAAATAAATTGTCTAACTGTCAACTATTTTCCCTGAGCAGTTTCAGTCAACACAATAAAAAAAAGCATGCTCAGAACTACCGTGGACCTGAGACCATACGAATTTAGTATCTTGTTTTTGCTAAAACAGGTTATCATTGAATAATGTTCTTAATGAGTTAACAATGGTTGGCCAATCTTGCACTTACAAGACGTGATCTATTAAAGTATTTACTACTACTTCGTGTAGTACTCGACGCATTTTCTCTAACATCCGTACGTAAAAACAATACAGCTAAGTGAAGTTAAAAATGTAGATATATTTATCTCTGTATTCCACTTGACCAAGATAAGGATTTCTTATACACATATTGTTGACTTTTTGCTTTGCGTATTGTTGAATTCGGATAGAAGTGTCATCAAATGTAGCAGCACCAGTTAGAGCTTAGCACAGCTAGTGCGCAGATGTAGTAGTGGTACCTGATGTGGTGCGTGTTGTGACAGCGACGTGGGTGGGCGGCGGCTACATCAACGGCACGGCGGAGGCCATCTACACGTCGGGGCTGGTGTGGTGCCAGGCGCCCTTCGGATACGCGCTCTCGCTCGTCTTCGGTGAGACACCAACACATCGCTCAATTATAAAACTTATACTATGTTCCAACCCATCAAGCAAGCATTAATTTATGACTTCTGACTAAATACTAAAGAATCAATTAATATGAATTGAATCGATAAATACAAAAAAATATATAAATCGATCGAATTCGGTCCTGCTTCTTTTTGAAGTTAGTTAAAAAAAGAAACGAAATGTTTTTATTTCCAGTAAGCCTAAAAGGCACTTTAGAAACGTTACAATTCGTATAAGTAAATACATCTAAAAACATCGAACAGATTAAAAGTTTAAGCCGTTGAGAAGACAACAGACAACCACACGTCAATATACGTGTAGGCTTTTATCTTTATCGCTGCACAAAGTGATTTAGTGACTCTCTACAAGTCTTATGGGATAAAGTATAAGTATGTTTACACGCGGGTTTTATCGCAGGGGGTATATTCTTCGCGAACCCGATGCGCAAGCAGGGCTACGTGACGATGCTGGACCCGCTGCAGGACTCGTTCGGCAGCCGGATGGGCGGCCTGCTGTTCCTGCCCGCGCTCTGCGGCGAGGTCTTCTGGGCCGCCGGCATCCTGGCAGCACTCGGTAAGTCCTTATACCTACATCTCCTGGAGGCTCTACCATAACTTAAGCAGTTGTGGAAGTAACACAGTTATAATATAGATTCAGGGTGTAAAGCGGCGTTCTCTTCTTTAATTGCAATAGTTTTACTTAAAGGTTAAGGTAAACTGGACTTTAATTACGATATTCTTGTTATTGCCTTAGATTGAACCAGTTTAGGTAGCGATCTGGTTTGAACGGCAAACAGGAGTAGTTTTTAAACAAAAAAGTATGTACGTAAGTACAGGGATATATTATAATAACACGTTAAAGTCATCAAACTCCCTTCGACCAAACAAAAGCCCCAGACCTATTAAATTTGTTTAACTTATACTGCTTAGCATTCTGATATATAAAGACAATATTTTTATAAAGGTGGCTGGTTTAATAAAGATATATTTACATAAATACGTCGTGACTTGTGGACATATGCCTCGCATTATAATTTATTCGCGCGGCAAGTTTGCCACATATTCATTCATAAAATGTAATTTGCTTTTCCTTGGCAAAGAAACAATATTATTAGTGTATGAGCATGAAAATGAAAGAAGAAAGAAAAAAATATATAGCATTACATTACGTAATAACTTCGGTGATATGAATATATTTCAAAGCATTGTTAAGTGTCGGTAAATCCTCACCCTTGAAGCGTGCAAGTGATTTGGAATAGTGAATTATATGCTCAAAACAATACACTGTGAAAGAGTGAGCTATTAAGTAGGTGAACTAAACTCTGATATAATTTGCAATTTAATCGAATGCCACACAATAGCAGAGCTAGTCACAAAAAAAATAATAACAATACTTAATTGAGTAGTTTTCTGTATGCAGTGGTTGTTGTGAGAAAAAACAAAGCCCCGGGAACTAGTTTTGTGTTTATTATTTCTGTATATAACAACCTGGGACTTTGGTGACACATTTCAGGCTATTATTTTTGCCCTATAAATACAGTCCTCATTTAACATTAATGCCGCCCAACATGGGGCATGTCACATTAAACATTTTGATTGCATAAACAAAGCTATTTACGTCATCAACTGTAAAGCAGTGTAGTTTTAAGTTAGGTCTTACGTCACGCACGATGTTGACCAAGCTACCGACGTCCCCATAAGTGTCGTGCGTGAGGCGAGAATCTCTCACAGTATAACACGACGATGAAGAGCTGGTGTGGTCTGTGCCATTACCATAATGGATGGGCCGCTGACGTCACTGGCTAAGTAAGTGGCCACGCTGCTATGTGCCCAGTCAGGGTTTTAGGTTTCATCGGAAACTTTTCTCCTCTACAAAACTAACATAATATGAGTAGGTTACTCACTTTCAACTTATGAAGATCATTAGATTCACAGATCTCGTATATATGCTCCGATAATTTTGATCTCTTCTTATTCTAGCTATATTGTGATTTCAGTTGTATAACTTTAAGAAACGTAATTTTCTATACATTCAACAATTCAATATAAACAGAGCACTAAAAAGTACTTATGTACAATTTATTATCAAGTTGGTCTTTAGCGAAAACTCTACGTGAATAGTTCTAAACTTAAGCTCGTATATATTAAATAGTACGCTCCAAGTCCCAGCTAACTCCTTCGACGTAGCTTGAGTACGGCACACAGACGGTATGTGCTCACATCATGTTTCACGCGATGTTAACTCTAAGTAATTACTTAGTTTCAGCACAACCACTCACATTACCGAGTTCTGAAAGCTTCCACATAGCTGTGTGTGCACTCTATAGCTATTTGTGTGACGAATTTATCTTCAGTATTCAATGAAAGGACCACTGTGACATACTTGTCTTTGTCTCAGTTTCGTAGTCTATTTCAATTATGTTTGTTAGTTTGCACTTAATGACAAGTTTATTTAGGATCAAATTGTATTTTGATCGCTACTTCTAATTATCGAAGTCCCAACGCCCACTAGGGGTGTTTCTTCACCAGTTTTGTACTTAAAAAGCTGTTATAGCTTTGTTTTCTTTATTTAAGTAACACAAAGAAGTGTTTATTCAGCAGTTAATTATGCATGGCGGCTGGAGGGCCGGCGGAGGCCGCGGTCCGAGGGTGCCTGTTTACTGAATAAGTGATGCTGACTCTTTCCGAACGCTGCGTAAACTGTTCTAGTACAATATTAAGTACCTGTTATAGGTAACTGTTGCTACAATTATCGTGTCTGACCTATTTGTTGGTCCTATTATAATTGATACCCATAGAGAAACAAACATGATTGATTGATTACAGGATCTTATCGATTTAAGATAATGATGACCAGTTTTACTATTTTTCTACATCTGTATGTAGGGAACATATCAAGGGCAAGTTCAAAAATATATATATTTCGTGTAGGTATTACAATCTTGTAGAGATTTTGAATTCCTTACGAAACTCCTTAATTAAGTCATATGTAATTAATTAAAGTGCCGTGAAATTTGAGTTGAAACTGTTTGCGTAGTTAGAATAGAGGGGGGGGGGGGGGGGGGGGGTCTGAGCCCGTCAATCAAACGTGATGGTATTCCAATTAGTTGTGTCGGTATGTTCGTGAAGTTTTAATTAATTACATGTTCCGTACCGTACAATGTAAGTACACTGCAAATGCTACACGTGGGGGTGGTGGCATCCGTCGATCGATAGCATTGAGAGTTTAACTTAAAACTTAATGGAATACACTATATACAACGTTGATAAAAGCGAGAGGCATTAAATGAAACCACATATTCTGTATATCATTATAAGGCTACACAACAAAAATCAAATCAATGTAAGCAATATTTTTATAATAACTTTCGTGAGGATGATTCATACTTAAAACGTTATGACGGTTTACTCACGCGTATTTATCGGGATAGCCCGACTAGTTTCGGACCCAACCGGAGCCAACTAGATAACTATGCCTATAAAACTTAGTCACCTAATCAGGAAGATACAGCATGTTCAAACTAAAAAAAAAAATAAAAAAATATCCTGTGACTAAACTATTGCTTACATTGATTTGATTTTTGTTGTGTAGCCTTATAATGATATACAGAATATGTGGTTTCATTTAATGCCTCTCGCTTTTATCAACGTTGTATGTACATTCCTATTATTTCCTTCATAACTATTATTGAAATCAAAATATTTTTTCCACAAACAATAACACATTTTTAGTACCCATTAACTTCAATTCTATGTATATCAGCAGTGCTTGGCAATGCGGCCTAACTCAGTTGTAAATCCCTTTTTTTTTGGTATAGCTTTACTTTTTGTCTTCCGATGCAGTGGACGGGAGAGGATAATATATTTCCCCCTACTTTCTTCTTGCGTTTTTGGATTTTTTTCGTTGCGGGGTCCGAAGACAGTCAATTGTCTCCCGGAGACATATCGAGTCTGTGTTTACTGTAGATCCTGGCTTACAGGTGTTACAATGATGGGAGAGAGTGGTGGACTTAGCCCATAAAATATAGCTGCTTGCTAGATCTCATTCCTATTGTTGAAGTAGAGCCAATTAATATTTAGAGCGAACTAAAATAAACAATAAACTGTTTTACACATTTTTGCAATATGTGTTATTAGATGTTTGTTTAATTTATCCAAGGTCTTTGAATGATTGCCAAAAACATATCTTAATTTTCTAACAACCCTCTGACTCGGGCCGTACAGAGCGCACCGTGTTGCTGGCGTGTGGTCAAATATTCAAAGCCTGTCTGGTAGGGAGGGTTGTAGGGTCAGGGGTGTTCGTACATCGTATCCCTAAATAAATTCGAACCCCCCAAAAATATATGCATGTTGACATGCAAAGATTTTTATTGGGTTCGAGTTAAAATTTTGCAAGGTTTATGTGCAATTTTCTGCTTTCTAGTAGTTCAGGCAGAATTTTAGTACTTTTGATGATCAGTCCCCAAAAACTATAAAGCTTCAATTACTTCAACTTTTACTTAATAGTTTTCTATTTAAAAGTGTTATTACTCAATCCAAAATGGATTTACAAACAAGGTAGAATTTAAGGATCCTTCTAACTTTTTAATACCTGATGAACTGTGCCTACATTCTTTACAAATAAAATCTATTTATAAGCTAAGCCAGGGATTTCTAAAGTAAATCAGACTCAGACAGAATAGTCGAAGTCTAAAGACGTTGACTTCGGGCTATTCCTTTGTTCAGCAAATTATTATAAATCATTCCATCTTCAATTCTGATGGACTAGGAATGCTCATTGTTCTGCCGCCTACAATCTCATCCTACATGTTATTACCATATTCTAAAGTACCTTTTATTCTATTTTTTATTCCACCTGAAAGGGTACGAATTACGAGGAGCACATTACGCAGGGTCTACCTGAGACCCGAGACCCCAGTCTCCTGTAATGTCATGGCCGAAGTGGGGTCACCTATTTTTATCCAACCACGGCACGGGTCGGGGAATAAAACATCAAACGACAGATCACCTCAAAACCCGGTCAATTTTCAAAGATGCTCTGCTTTGCTTTCACGGTTAACTACTCAAGCGATCTTGATTCAAATTCGGTAGATTGTTCGTTATTAATATAATGAATTTGCCCTCCAGGAATACAGATATCAGGGTACATTTTGCCATTTGCATCGACAAATACGGACGAAAGCAGTTACAAAACAATTGATCGGGATTGATTCAATTGAGGCTGTCTACACATCTCTTAAAAAGACTGTTCGTGGCGTAAGCCGTAGAGCTTTAGGGAGTACTCCAGTGACCTCTCGTCTTTATTCATAATACCTCGTCACGGTAAAATATTCTGACTCTGCACGACTCGGGTTTGACATAGATATGTAGGCAAGGGATCGTGTTACTCTAATTTAGCCTCAAACCATACATAAATCATTAAATTTACCTTCAAACCAGAGATGTGGTGATGACTTAGCAAGGCAGAAATATAAAGTGCCGCAATAATGGTTAACATAGGGATCATGTTACTTTAACATCATTCCTGAGGGGAGTTCCTACTTATAAAACTGATCTTTATAGGTGAGACGAGTGAGACGCTTAATATATCCTTATATAATATACTTATTATATAAGTAAAATAAGTACCTACTTTTCTTTTCTTGAGAACGTATGAAACTGTACACCGATAGCTTTTATTTCAAACAGTAAAAAGTAAGCTCTTGTATATTCAGTTTGATGCCCGCCGTCGTTAGGTTCTTACAATGGGCACAGTTTACACAGTCCGAGCTAGTTAGGGATGCCTCCAGGCGTGGCGTGTTTTTGTAACGCTAGATGTCATCAAGCGGATCCTTTCTGTGTGTTAGCTTTAGGCAAAGGGCAAATCGTTAATCCTTTGGCCTGGGGCCAATAGGTTTGTATCTATTCGTTAGCTCCAGCTCGTTTGCGTTATATTAATTTAACTGCGTTGGTCCGAAAATAAAACACTCGAGGCATGTCAAGCTCTAGAACCAGCCAAACTAATTAAGTTGATCAATAAAATTCTGATGTTAAGAACGAACGACCAATTTAAAGAAAGGAGCAGATACATCCGTACAAAGAGAGCTTTTAGGTTTAATTAGTCCAAGGAACGAATGAAGTGGACAAAATACAACAATAGGTTACTTCCAGTAAAGAGCGTTACATTTATCACAGCGCAGCCATCGTCGGCACAAAGGACTCTGTACCGCAGGAGGTCCGGAGTGCCCGCGGTGCCATCACTCACTCCCTACCTCACCTCACAGAATTTTGTGTAAAACATTTTTATTTCAGAAGCAATTCCCACGGACATTCATATTTTATTAAGTTGAAATTGTTTTCGCAAACGTAAGCTTTTGTGAAAGAAAAAGATTTTCATAAGAATTTTCTAGCACTCCGAGATTTAAACTGCTTAGGAAAATTGTAAAAAAGTTACGATTTTGCGTTTGATATACTTACGAGTAGGTTATTTCTGGCAGGTAGAAACGAGAAAATTAAGCACGGAAAATCATTATACTAGAAAATCTTTGCTTTTCAGTAAATCGTTTAGTTGTTACACAGCAACAAAATGTGAAAAAGAAATGGTTTATATACATGAACCATGTAGGCAGGTATACTTAGTCAATTGTCTGCAGGTTGGCAGTAGAGTAAATAGTTCATAGATGTCTGCGGGCAATGTGCGAGTGTGTGCGTTGCAACTTTTGCAAGAAAACAAGCGCGCAGCGACGACTGTGCGCCAATTAAAGTCAAATGCAGTATGTATGCGGCTGTTCTCTTTGTACAATACAAGAATAACAAAAATGTTATGGATTCATATTTATTCCACGTTTGTATATTTCAGGTATGTGTATGTACGTGTAAAGCTGTGTTTTTTGCCATTTGTTTTCACAGCAATTTTATTGTTTTTTGAGAAAAAGGATTAGCATGTGTGTGTTTAGGTTCTATGTGGAAACGGGTCCAGATTTTCATTGTTAGCCAGTAAAATTAATATGTAACAATTCTATAAATATGTATACATCTTCCTTTTACCAAGTATTTATTAATAATTTTCTTTATGAATACATTGTGTCTGCGATACAATTGAGAGCCGGTTACTTGGCAACTGTTATTTACAGTCCGTAGCAGCAATTTGGCACAATTATGGTATCGTCAAGATAAGAGAGCTTAATGTCGCAATAAGCAGCGTTTATCCCAGCGGAGTAATTACAGTAATCGTTAATTACGTCGTTAAATAAAGCGATCTCTTCATGATGAGGTATCTCGACACAAATTATCGCAATTTTGACGAAATTAAGAACAGTTTTTGTCAAACCAGGAAAAGAATCGGTTTAATGTTAAGCTTTCAAGCAAAGTAGGGACAATAAACCACGTGACACCTGTTTTGATTATATTAAGATGAACTTTAAAGATCTATTACTGAATCTGTTTATTAAGTGGTTGTATGTCGAAACTTCAGTTTTGATAGCGTAACTCGCTATCAAAACATTATATTTTATTGTTTTAAAATTGAATAATAGTTTCGAAACAACCTATTCCTGGTTTCCTTTGATTCTCAGCGTTAACCTCCTAATGAATGTAATGTAATCCGGTGTGTTAGCGCGGGTGATTGAGTTGGATGTAACTCCACTTTGCCGCCTCTTACCGAGTTACCTGAGTTTTATTGATTTATTCACAAATTGGCCGGGGCCTGTAGTCAAGGAACGTTTTCCGAACAGGCTAATAAATTGTTTCAAAAAACAAAAGCCCTTCGAAAACGGATAAAATGAAATGGTTTATTCTGCAAATAGGTTAATGTTATCGCTGTTACATGTCATATTTTTAAATACATTTCTTTTAAATACAAGCTCGCTGAAATCGACTTTTCCTAACAGGCTACCCTGAGAAGAAAGGTCGAAACAAACTCAGGGGTCATCCTTTAAAGTGTTCTTCTTTTAAAATCCAGGCAATGAAGTTGTTTTCATATCGAGTAAACGAATGCAGTGTCTTTCTTGAACTGGCCGTTAAAAGAAAGAGCCAAAAGACACATGACGATACAGCCAGTGGCACGACAAAACATGTCAGATATCGCCAGAATGTGATGTCATTCGTATTCTAAAGTGTTGTAATATTGTCTAAGCTCTTTGGACGTGTATTGATGTTGAATGCTTAAGGCAGGAGCCTTCTCGGAAATACTAAAGCCTACACAAATACCTGGATATTGGTGCTGAAATTTATTCTGTGAAGTCGTTAGCGGTCCCTTTGATGTGTTTACAAGGAGGACGCTCGATAATGTATTATGAAAATACTGAGAAACGCGAGCTATTCACGTTTCGAATAAATATTTTCTAGGAAAGAATTCTTGTAACTTCCTTTATGTTGACTACTTTAAGCTCATAAAGACGGCATTGTATTACTTTCTTTATTGCTCCAAGTAACTAAGTGGTATTTAATTAATTTTTATCATGATTTAAAATACCTATTTTATTCCATTTACATTATGAGATGTCGACACCAGTACTTTTTTTGTGCTAGCAACTACAATTTTTGTTTTGTAGAAGTACCGCGATACCATGATGTGGGGTACTTATCCTTAGGGTCTCATGTAACTGGGTCGCTGTCTGCGTGGCGGTAACAAGGCCGCCATTACTGGAGGTAGGCAGGTAAGCAGCTTACTGCCGCCGCTGTGACGCAAGCAGTCGTGCTCGGCCGTGCTCCGATCAATAAGAAGCCTCCAAATCATAGGGGTTTAGTGTCAAAAGACCTTAATGACCATCCTTTTTGAAGATCTTAAAAGCATTGTTTTAAAGTTTGTCACTGATATTCTAATAAATGACAGTGTTGCCCATTTACGAGTTACTTACGTTCGAGAAAATTATGTTTTCTTTTCGAACATGTGAGTCGTGCAGTTAGCAGTCCTTTACAGTTTAGAAAAGTGTTTCGTAAATCCATATTCTGCGAATAACTACATCCTATTACCTGTTTAATTAATAGTAATTCAGTAAGAGTATCTACAGAAGATTACTTATTTTAGTATTTCAGTATTTATTAGCTCATATCTGTGGTATAAATAGTCTAGCCTGCAAACAATTAAGAGTATCGTGCCGACGCTGATATAATTACACGCAAATGCCATGTAATATTCAATGAGCTTGAAATATTACACGCCAAGAAGAAATTGACTAACAAATGTTGACATATTTTTCCATAACATAATATTATTTATTTAACACAGAAAAATGGGAATGGAAGCTCCAGATTAATATTGCCCATGTTTAGACGTGGGCAATAATAATTGATCTGGTTTGTTGGAGGGCACAGATTAACCTTTACAATTTGAAAGTGGGAATAATTGGAATGTGGATATTTTATATTTTCAATAAATACATTTCTAACAATAGGTGAAAAGTAGGTGTATGTAATCTAGTCTAAGTTAAATGAGGAATAGGATAATTGTTTGTGGAACTGTATTTATCCACTTAGATTAGATTGATATTGTTATGTCCACGTACGTAAATTTAAATATAAGTGCCTACAATAGTGCCTTTAAGTCAGTGCCTACAGTCATACCTAGGCACAGTGTAGGTGTATAGTTGGTATTCATGACGTCATCCCGCACCCAGCACGTCACGGCCCCGCTCCGGCTGGCAGTACTCGGCGCCCGACAACGTCACACGCACACGACTTGCTATCTTTGATGCGGAATAGGGACAATTGGCATGTCGCACGGCGAGTGAGAGGAAACGAATAATCTTTTATGTTACATAATAATACTAGGGGGAATAAACGGGTTTTTCTATTGGGAAGAAATGTTGGTATAAGAACAATTTTTGTACACGTCCAAAATCATGCTTCCCTGATCGCTTGCCAAATCCGAACTTTCGTGAGTGCCTCCGAAAGCTTTAGTGGTTTTATTCATATCTGTGATTCTGAAGACATTAACTAACTTATTTAACTAACTTATTCTTTATATGAATTTAGCTTTAAAACGAGCTTTGATTCTTTAAGAGCTTTGTCACATGTTCGAACCATCGTATTCTAAGACAGTGTGCTGCTAGAGAGTTTGTTGCGTTTCTTCTCTCCCGTAGCGAAAGCACTGGAAGCGGTGAAGAGTGGGCGATGGGGTGCTGTCTATTATTAATTTCAAAAAGTGCTACATTGTAGCCGGATTTGAATAAATGACTTTTTATATTGATTCTGCCTGCCCCTTGTAACCTCGTCCTCCTCGCAGGCGCCACCTTGGCGGTCATCATCGACATGGACCACCGCACGTCGGTGATCTTCTCCGCGTGCGTGGCCGTGTTCTACACGCTGTTCGGCGGCCTCTACTCCGTCGCCTACACTGACGTCATACAGCTCTTCTGCATATTTATCGGTAAGTTTATAAAGAGAAATGATTTAAGCAATCGCTGACTACTTTTTTTTATCGCCGGATCGCAAAATCCGTTTGCGTGGTAAGTGCGCACACTGGTCCAAAAAAACTCTTGTTATGAATGCAACACCACTCTAAAATAATATTCTAGTTACTTTGTGCGTTTAAAACAAAAGCCGATAAAAATAACGGCCGACAAAAAGTGGTATTATCCGGGGACTCTAAAATTAAGATCGACGGACTTACATGATTAGGTTCAGGATCGGAAACTACGGTACATAGGAAAGTGGACTTGACAACTGATTGATTGATTTCCTCGAGATAATAAGAGCAAATTCCAGACTGATTTATACGATAGAGTGCAAAATGAACAAACAGATGTAACTTGACGTGTCTTGTGCAGGTCTGTGGATGTGCATTCCGTTCGCGTGGGCCAACGAGCACGTGAAGCCGCTGAGCTCCATGGAGGTGGACTGGATTGGGAAGGTGGACCCCGAGTACTACTGGTTCTACATCGACTATGGCCTGCTGCTTGTGTTCGGGGGCATCCCCTGGCAGGTAACATATCAAACCGTTTATTTCCTCTTTGGAATCCCTTTGAATTATACTTTTAGCTTTATTTTTTCTGCTTTTATCCTAAATTACTTAATGTCGCCGGATCATGTGATTCACTTTCTTTTTGATGATATAACAATTTATAGTAGAGAGAATTTAATTCTGTACCCCCGTCCCAGGTGTATTTCCAACGCGTGCTGAGCAGCAAGACGGCCGGGCGCGCGCAGATCCTGTCCTACGTGGCCGCCATCGGGTGCATCTTCATGGCCATCCCGCCCGTGCTCATCGGCGCCATCGCCAAGGGCACCTGTACGTACACTACTGTTGCGTAAATACTAATCAACAACCGTACCTGGGACCGACGTTGGATAGCTTTACTTTATTCTGAAATGTTGTAACCTGTAATACTTTTCATAATAAACTTTTTCTTTACTTTTATAATCATGTCGTCTAAAAATTTTGAGGTTTATGTTTGATGGTCCAACATTGCTGACATCAAAACTCGTAGACAACAATATTGAGTATCTAATCGAAATTACCTAAACATAAAAAAAAAATGTAATTTTCAAATCGGTGAAATTGGAGAAAGTAATATGAGAAATATGTTTACTTTCCCCGACCCACGTAGCTTGGAACGAGACGGACTACCGCGGCGAGCTGACGGCGGACGGCGAGCTGACGTCGGAGCAGACCTCCATGATCCTGCCGCTGGTGCTGCAGCACCTCACGCCGGACTTCGTGTCGTTCTTCGGACTGGGAGCCGTCTCCGCCGCCGTCATGTCCTCCGCCGACTCCAGCGTGCTCAGTGCCAGCTCCATGTTTGCGAGGTATTCTAATATTAATTCATCATCATCATCATCTTCCTGTCCTTATCTCATTTCACTTGGGGTCGGTGCAACACGTTTTTTCATTCCATGCTCTTTGTCACGGTTATTTTATACAGCCTAATGTTCTAAAAGTATGCTGTCTTGAGAATTACATAATCAAATATGAACACGAACATATGTTTGTAAGAGACGAAACTCACGAATATCCAGCATCCATATTTTCCCACACAAAGTCACGGTATTAACTAACATGTCACCGTTATCTAACGCTATATTTCCCTGTCTAGGAACGTGTACAAGCTGATCTTCCGGCAGAACGCGTCGGAGATGGAGATCATCTGGGTGATGCGCGTGTCCATCCTCGTGGTGGGCTGCCTCGCCACGCTCATGGCGCTCACCATCCCCTCCATCTACGGCCTCTGGTGAGTTCCATGTTCCTTTAGCCTCTCTCCAAATTACACAGGTCGACAGTCTACTGAGGATACTTGTTTTTTCGCTTGCAAGAGGAATCTGGTGAAGAGGAAACCACATTATTTAGGTGCATCCTTAATGAAACGAACCTTGTAAGTGGTATGAAGGTTGCAGAGCTTGGTGCCGAATTGATTTTTTTTGGCATAAAAGAGATAAGGAAGTTCTAAGTGTTGTTAGAGTATGAATGTACGTACTATGTGTATGTTTATTTCATTTTATGTGGATTATAGGAATTCGTCTGGATTGTAACTAGCACTGAGTTACATTTGTACGCTAGTTGGAACGGGAACTTCAGGCGCCGCCGTTTATTGATTTACTGGTAGCATTTTAACAGGCGAAAATCAGGGATTACATTTTGAAAAGCGGAATTTTAACATAATTATAACCTTTTTTCAATACGCTTTCAATACTACCACAAGGTGCAATTTTAGATGCTGTAACTTATGTCTAGAATTATCACAAACATTTTATTATATCTAAAAATAATTTAGACTGCCAAACAATAGACAAAAATCTTACAATAAAAAACGAGGTTGTAAAAAAATCTGTGGTCATTCTTGTTGTAAAATTGACTTAATATCGATGCGGTTTCATAAGTCATGCACACTTATGCGTGCGTGCGTATGCGCGTTACGAACAACTTGTGCGGGATGTGGCACAGTTACTATAAAGCATGTGCGAGGGAAACGTTAAAGCTCGTAGTGTTACTTAAAACTGAAAGTCATACTCAATACATACAAACATAGATCTAAGCTTCTTGACACGCAATAAAAATATGTCTGTGGAGTGTCTCCACCGATGTTGTTGTCAATATAATAAGGGAACAGTTGAAAACAACAATCTAAGTTTGACCTCGACAACTTTCCTAAAAATGCATATGACAAACAAATAAATTACTTTAAAAATTGTGAATATAATTACCCTTGTTCTAGGCAAAGGTCTAATTTCAAAGATTTCCTTGAATAACTTCCTACCAATCGCTCTTATAGAATAGATCAGATAAAGTAAGAGAGTGAAAACAATCGTTGGAAGGAATTAAAAAAACAAAACAACTATGTTACAAGGCCTTAGTGAACATATTTGAAAGCTGAAATATAAATTAAAAAACAAAAAAACCGTACATCTACACAAAGAAGAGCCTCTTATCAAAATCTGAAAACATTTTTAAAACATGTATCAGAACACTGGTTTAAGTGTGTGTGACGCGGCCCTCTCGACTTCGACACGCACTCAGCGCAGCCCTCCGCGCCGGAGCCATCCCCAGCAGGTCAAGTGGACGAGCTCTGCTAGCTCGGAGATTCACTCTTACACTCTTTTGAGCATAGCTGACGTTAACTATAGACATTTTCACTAATGATTTTGTTCATATTTTAGACGACAAACAGGACGTCGGGAGAAAAGAAATATCGAATTATATCGCGAATAAGTCCCGTTTGTCGTCTAAAATATGTGTACAAGTCGCGAAAGTTTAAAGTCATTAATTATTTTATTCACCTTTTTCACAATAAAATATATCACATGAACGAAGATTACCAGATTTAGGATACACATTTGTGGACCACACATAATAAAACCTATGTGTTTGTCCTGTGAGGGGTCAAAGCTGCCGCACGTGATGTGCTTGGCAAATATCTTTGCAAAATTGCAGTCAATATATTACACGAGATAGAGACTATTCTCTTGCTATCGTATCGTATGAAAGTCTAATGCCGACATAAATTCTATGATCCAAGTTCTGAAGATACGATACTATCTGTACGACTATTTTTATCGATTAATTTATCGTAACAAAGCGAATGAATCCTCACGCGCTTCTAATGTTAATTTAACCCCCCGATATTTATTCAAACCTCAAATTTAAATGTAATGGGAAATTGTTACTATAATGGAGGACAACGCAAGAACATACATATTTTCTTTGTCTACCTCATGTGCTATTTCCATGGGCCTTTGACCTTACCCATCCTTGTCGTACACCTAATGTGGCCATAATTTCATAATAATATCTTCGCCATGGCCATACAATCCCATTACACGTGGTACTAGTGCTTGTCTATCACATACATACATTTATATTCCATTACCTTTGATGACCATGGTGTCGGTAACAATAATTAGAACGGAGACCCGCTACTACTAATCACTTATAACGTTCGTAGACCCCACTTGGACACGTAATTCTGGAAAAGGCTCTGTCAAAAAAGAAGACATGAAATAAAAGAATATACAACTTTTAGTATTACACTACTTAGTTATGTTTTATATCTATGGTTAGATATAGTTAATAACTAAAACAACAAGCAATTTGTTCCACATACATATAGCTCACTACCAATATGCTATTGTTTAAGGTATTTTTTTAAAATGTCTCTCGGGTTGAATCACTGGTAACCGAATGTTAAGAGTAGATTCTAACCGACTTCAGAGCAGGGGAAAATTCAATACTTGACTAAATATTTTTGTGTACTTTTCCCGATTCTTTGACACCTACCGCTCCCGTTAAAACAAAATATTTTATTTCTATCCTCATTCAACCTATTAGCCAGCCTGCGTTTCTGCCTATTCCTGTAGAACATAAAAAGCTTAATGTTACTACACACTTGGTTATTAGGTCACATCCATTACGCACGCACTGATCACCGAAAATGTCCGGTAATCGTCACCATTACTGTAATGGGGTAATGCGTTGATGAAGCAGTTATGTGCCGAAGAGGCCTCAGTGATGCAAGGGTCCTTCGACAACACGTGTGTCCTTACTTAAGAAACGTAAGCGGACATACTAGCTATTGACTGTATACTAGCCGTCTCCCGCGGCTATGCCCGTTATCTATGCATAAACTAACCTGGGGTGGCAGGTACTACCTGAGATATTACGAGACATAGGTAATTGTTTCAACCGTTCGAGCGTGAAAAAGTAACACACGGACTTTTAATCTACACATTTTATATTACAAAGTCCCTGCACTCTAAGCAAAAACCATGTTTCTATCCATTTTAATTAAATCCAGGCCCTGAATTCAATTTCTCCACTCGCTGAATCCATAAACCGAAGATTTAGTTGAACACGAGCTGGACCAGATAATGCCAATATGAGGGACCGCAGCGGGCGCAGTGACACGGGATCAGGCGGGATTACCCCACGCCGCCGCCGCGGGGGCAATGTTAATTGAAACTTAATTCCTGCTGCACCCCGGGGGTAACTCTTTTAACTCTGCATCGGACTCGTGTCGTTGCAGGGTTGCCACGTAAAATGGTAAATGGTGTAGATAATTAAAAAGATTTTTTGAAAAATCTCAAATTACATTTCCAGAAAATATGTGTTGAATGCCATCATGTTTTTTTCAGCGAAATAAAAAGTATTCAGGTCTGAAATGGTAAAAGGTTATCATTTGGAATAACAGCTACGCCAATGACCGTAGATTATAACATACAATAAATATCAAAAAAATACGACTATAAAAAGATTTGCGTCTAAACGTATAAAGATTTCGTAAATACAAAATTGTAATAGCTTTACAACCCTTTCGCTCACTTCGTGTCGCCACCCTACAGGTGAGTGTGTGCCTCCACCGAATGTTGAGGGGCTCAGGGGTGGGGGGAGGGGGGGGGGTGCGAGTGTTCGGTCGATTGAACTGTCTGCTCACACCTGCATCGAAATTGGATGCCGCAGCCGCGGGCACAACGGGCCTCTGCCACTGCCGGCGAAATGAAAATTTAAACGTAACTCATTTCAGAAAGGCACAGGCAAAATGAAATTTTACTTAAAGATTCCTCCTCTTATGCACTAAACTAAATTTATTTGCTGAGATTTGACTGAGAATTTTTTGTACGAGAACTTTGGATTTTTCTAAATTAGTAGTTAGTTATGGTTGAGCTAATGATTAGGCGTCCATAAAATCACCGAGCAACGGATAAGATGGTCGTGACGGCTTACATCACACGAATCTGTTGCGGATTACAATCAATCTGTATCAAAGCGATAATAACATAGTTTAGTTGCCATTATTATAATAGGTTCTAACAACACTTGAGTATTAGAGCAATCTGCACTTATATGCAAATGTTTGAGCGTACAATAAAATGTTTGATGGGAGGCTTGCGCAAGCGGTCGTGATGCAGCCATGGCCACGCCACCTGCAGCCGCGGACCTACCGGCACCTGAAATACGGAGTTACTGCTCATAGACCTTATCACCAAAAACATGTCTTGATAACCTACTTTCTTCTTCTTCCTTTCTATTTTTTGGTTAATTTCGTTGCGGGTTGTAAGACAGTCGTTTTTTTCGACATACCGAGCTTAATTAAGTGTCTTGGTGACATTCCTTGTGGCCATACTAGCTTACTCTGTCTTGTACCGACTATAAAAAGCGAGCTACAAGTAGAACCAATACGGTCTTTCTCAAAAATTAAATAATATTTTAAAGTTCATTTAATTACGTTAACGGCGTGATTTTGTCTGATTGAGCGAAACATGAACGGGAGCGTTTGTCCCCAGGTCGATGTGCTCGGACCTGGTGTACGTCATCCTGTTCCCGCAGCTGCTGATGGTGGTGCACTTCAAGAAGCACTGCAACACGTACGGCTCGCTGGCGGCGTACTGCGTGGCGCTGCTGGTGCGCCTGTCGGGCGGCGAGAAGCTGCTGGGGCTGCCGGCGCTCATCCACTACCCCGGCTGGGACGCCGAGAACGAGGTGCAGCTGTTCCCCTTCCGCACCATGGCCATGAGCATGTCGCTCTTCACGCTGGCTTTCATCTCCTGGCTCTCCGTGTAAGTATTCTTGGCATTTTTCAACTAAACGTGTTCTAGGTGCGGCTCATCAGAAGAAGTCAAGATTTTCAGGTTAACGATATGTTTTACTCATAAGCCGTGTGGTTGTCGGCAGAGTAGAATAACACCACCCCATATCTTCCCGTGGGTATCGTAAAAGGCGATTAAAGGAGTGTGTGAAAAAAAGTGTTGACCCCCTGTACCTTTTCTTGCACCGAAATACTATTTCATCTGTCTTAGTCTTCCTCCGGTCGTAACGGTCTCCGTTCCACTGGACACAGAAAGACAAAGACGAGTAAGTGCACCTGTGTTTTGCGCGTACTCTTGTGCACGTTAATATATCCTGCGCAACTGACCGCTTCCGTATAAGGACTCCGCAATTCAGTTTAGTCCTGCGGCGATAGGGGGAGGTAGAGAGGCTTGACGTGATGCTCGTTGAGCTTTGTCTGACTCCTGCACGTAGGCGGCCTTGGGGGTGTAGTATTACATCGTGGTCGCTTCTGCTCTGCATCGGGGTGACAGGGCGGATTCGGCAACACCCGAGGTGACAAAGCAGCCCTATTTAGGGTGGCACTGCTTTCCCCGCTCAGCCGGGGAGGGGGGCTAGAAAAGGTGCCCTAAACAAATGCTCATCCCAACCTACAAAGAGGGTAGCAACCGCGGCTGCCTCTGCATCCCAAATTCGCGGTCGACGTTACAAAAATATAAAGAATATAAAATCAACACCAGCATTAATGACCTTTGGCGCGTGGAATGTGCGTACACTTCTAGATCGCGAAGCAAACATTTGTCCGGAACGAAAGACTGCCATCGTAGCAAGAGAACTTCATCGCTATAATATTGATGTGGCTGCGCTCAGCGAAACACATCTCCCCGATGAAGGAGAGCTGACAGAACACGTGGGTGGATACACTTTTTATTGGAAGGGACTTGCTGCCAACGAACCGCGAAGGTCAGGTGTAGCGTTTGCAGTCAAGAATAAGCTTGTCAAACACCTAGAAGAATACCCTGTACACATTTCCGACCGTATTACTACACTACGCCTTCACATGGAACATAACAATTATCTTAATATCATCAGTGTCTATGCCCCAACGCTAGACAAGTCTGATGAGATTAAAGACAAATTTTATGAGGAGCTAACGCAGTGCTTAGATCGTATTCAGACAAGAGAGCAGATCCTACTCTTGGGTGACTTTAATGCTCGGGTGGGTCGGGATTATGAAGCCTGGCCTAAAGTTCTAGGCAGACATGGTCTTGGAAATATGAACAGCAACGGACAGCTGTTGCTTAGTCTCTGCGCACAATTCGATCTTGCGATTACAAACACCATGTTCAGATTACGAGCTAAATATAAGACCACGTGGATGCACCCTAGATCAAAGCACTGGCATCTTATTGACTACGCTATAGTGCGTCAGAAAGATGTGTCACAGGTTCAGGTTACCCGTGCCATGCGCGGCGCTCACTGTTGGACTGATCATCGGCTTCTGGTTCTTAAGATACGTTTTCGACATCAACATCCCCGTAGATCAGACAGACCGAAACAAAAGCATCTGAATCTTGAACGACTTCAAGATAAAGACACGAGAAAGGAATATGCCGAAAACTTGAGTTCTGTTTTGCAGCCTCTTGATCTAGAATTCGGTGAAGTCGGCAAAATGTGGGAGTCCCTTTCTTCTCAAATTCTCGGAAATGCTACATCAACTTTAGGTCCGAGGGTCCGAAAACACGAGGACTGGTTTGATGAAAATAATGGGGTACTAACGGACGCTATTGATAGACACCGTCGACTTTTGAGGCGGCACAGCAGAACACATAGAGGTGAAACTGTTACGGAAGTACGTCATAGTGAAATGGAGCTTCGTAAGCTCACACGAAAGGCGAAAGAGAATTGGTGGTTGGAGAAGGCTCATCACATACAATGGCTTGCTGATACCAACCAGCTAGGCAATTTTTACAATGAGGTAAGAAGCCTGCTTGGTATATCCTCTACAGCAAAAGTCCCACTCAGGCCGACCAATGGCAAAGGGCTTCTTAAAGATAGGAAAGAAATACTCGAGCGATGGGCGGAGCATTTTCAGAAGCTACTTAACGTGGATCATTCTGTCAACATAGACCACGTTCGCTCGTTACCTCAACAGTCTCATGCCTTCGAGCTTGACGAGCCAGTGTCCCTAGAGGAGGTTACTCTGGCCATTAAACAGCAGAAAAATAATCGTGCAGTTGGAGTGGACTCTATACCGGGAGAGTTATTGAAGTACGGTGGGGAGGACCTGCACTTTGCGATTTGGAAACTTTTTGCCGTTATATGGGAACAAGAACAAGTCCCATACACTTTTAAAGTGTCTCTCATTCGGGCTCTATATAAAGGCAAAGGTGATCGAGCCGATTGCGGTTCTTACCGCGGTATTTCCTTACTCTCAGTTCCGGGAAAAGTCTTCGCTAGAGTTCTAATGAATCGACTTAGAAATTTATCGGAAAAGATCCTGCCAGAATCCCAGTTTGGTTTCCGACCCGACCGTGGTACCTGTGAGGCCATTTTCTCATTGCGTCAACTACAAGAAAAAAGCAGAGAACAGGGTCGCAATATGTATCTCTGTTTTGTTGACCTTGAGAAGGCTTTTGATAGTATACCGCGAGAAGCCCTTTGGTTAGTTCTGCAGAAACTAGGATGCACGGAGAAATTTGTTAGACTTTTAAGACTGCTTCATGACGATATGCAGAGCTGTGTCGCTGTAAACGCAGATCAGTCAGAGTTTTTCCCCGTTACCTGTGGGGTAAAACAAGGTTGTGTCCTTGCGCCCACACTGTTCGCGTTATATTTTGCAGTTATGGTTCAGGAAGTTTTACAGACAACTCCTGAAGGAATTCGCATACGTTTCCGTAATGATGGCAATCTTTTTAACTTAGCCAGGCTCAAGGCTCGTACCAAAGTTTCTTACGCACTGATCACTGAGATTGTCTATGCAGATGATCTGTGTTTTGTAACTGATTCCCCAGAAGGCCTGCAACGACTTATGGCCAATCTACACAAATCCTGTCGAAATTTCGGTCTGAAGATTAATGTCAAAAAGACGGAAGTGATGTCTTTAGATGTCCGTGGTCAAGAGACACTGACCATTAAACTCGGTGAGGACGTACTAAAGCAGGTGAATACATTTCGCTACCTGGGGAGCACTATAACATCAAAGTGCGACCTTGATGCTGAAATCAACAGTCGGATCGGTGCCGCAGCCGCGGTATTCGGCAAACTGGATCGCAAGGTTTTCAGCTCACATGACCTGAAGCTGGCTACTAAAATAGACATATATAGGGCTGTAGTATTGCCGAGCCTGCTGTACTCATCGGAGTCATGGACGGTTTACTGCCGCCATATTCGAGCTCTGGATCGTTTCCATATGAAATGTCTGCGCAAAATATTGAACATCCGTTGGTCTGACCGCATCCGAAATACGGAAGTGTTGCGAAGAGCTAACATTATGGGGATCGAGGCCTACCTCATGCGCAGACAGCTCCGCTGGTGTGGACATCTATCACGAATGGCGAATAAGCGTACAGCAAAGTGCATCTTTTTTTCTGAACTTGAGGAGGGCAAGCGTAAGCATGGCGGGCAACTCCTCAGGTATAAAGATGTGCTGAAGCGCCATATGAAAAAGTGCGATATTGAGCCTTCAGAATGGGAACAAATGGCTATTCGACGACCAGAATGGAGGACGTTGGTAAAGACCAGAGTCAAAGACTTTGAGGACAAACGCTGTTCCGAACTGGATGCTAGACGCGATGAATTAAAAGCACGCCCACCTTGTGCCATACCATACAATTTTTGCAATGGTGTACTGACCTGCCCACATTGTGCGCGAACATTTAGTAATAAGATCGGCTATGTGAGCCATGCACGAGCACATCAACGACAAATGGAACTGTAAAACGGAGAGTGAAGAGGTCGCCGTGGCCGAAATCGGTCGAGGAACATATATATATATATACTCATAAGCATAACTTACAAATATATTGGATACTATAAACTCGGTCATATTTAGGTCAGAGATAAAAAAGCCTTTGTAAGAATTTTCCAGGGTTTAGTATTAACAATTATCATGGCACTCGTAATGTCTACATGAATATACGATATTGAATAACCTTTGACAAATGTTCCGCCGTCTCAATTCACTCAACGTTATCTTTGTTGAGATCAGTCACACAAGCTGATTGATTCAATTTGCTCTGAGCGTCCAATTTGTGCGATTACGGAGTTGCTGTAGACTCGATATACCAATCAATATCGGCTTAGGTTGTTATTATCATTTCATACACTTAATGTATTCCAAATACGTCTTTAACGAGTCTGTTATTTTTTCATTGTAAGAAAAGATTTAAGTTAAACCTTACAAGATAAAATACACCCATTTCCAAGATTTAGATTGGATTGGAAAATGGATTAATATTGTAAGAAGTTTAATTTTGTATAATTTATCAAAAGAGAAATCAGGAATGTTGACCCTTTATGAAGGTTCTATTGAAGTTAAGGTGCCTTTGAGTCGAACTCGAAATTAAAGTTAACATAATGTTGTCTGAGCGCGAACAGTTTGGCATCGTTAATATTTTAACAGTCGGACGGCCGCCGCCTCTCAAGTGGAAATTGCTTATTTAAACACAGCTCCTTTATCTGTACGTAATGTTCTCTTGTGTCTGGAACTTTTTGTGCCTTACAGTATTATACTCCTTTCGGATGTCATTTTTTCTGTTATGGCTAGGCTGCATTTACTAGGTGCTAAGTAACAAAATAATGATTCACTTAAATACTTTTACAAACATGTTTCCGTATGTTATATCATAGGTCATACATACCTATTAACTTGTCGTTATAACATAATGACGAAGATAATACTTTAATCCATAGACAAACAAAATTAATGACATAAGCGTAGAATCACATAATATCTGCTAAAACACAAATACTTACACGTTTCGCAACGACTGCGAAGGTGAGAAAGCGGCGAAAATTAAACGTTTGCGTTATTTAAGCATTAGCTGTGTTTGAATGCTATTAGGGTCTCTAGGTTTGTTGATATTAGGGCCATCGTTGTGTGTGTGGAATGTATGAAAGAAACTGTCGTCTAAGGTTTAAAACTAATCATTGTTACGCCACGCCAGTCCATCAGCGTTTAGTCAATAGTATCACAATGTGATTTATTATATACAAGTCAGAAAATTCTAATATCGATTTTGTTTACTGGTAATTAATTTGCTTGGTCAAAAAGCAACCTCTTTGTTACAACGGTACATAGCTCTCGAAAATTAAACTCATTCGTAACATCGTACGTTCTTTATTAGGTACAACTTTATTTACAGGCCGAATCCCAACATCATAAACATTCGATAAATATCATTTCTTTATACCCAAATACCAATAGTATTTTCAACGCCAGGCTGTAATTTTGAAAGCCATAAATTAGTATAATATTTATATTATTATAATGCCACGAAACACGGATCAAAGACAAAAGTGTTTAAAAGTAGTCGAGTTCTAGCAAAAACATAAGTAAGTTACAAGTGAATGCTCATGTAACTTCGTTTTATAGAATGGTCCTGACTAGAGACATTATCTTGGCAGGTTTAGATGCGATCAAAGTGTGCCATCGATGCATATCGTGACGCGGACGGAATCTTCAATTTGTAATCAGTGGAAAGTGATTGTGAAGCACGACTAGCTTACATTTGAGAAGAGCTTAGTTCGTAAGCTGTCAATCTAAAAGCCTCATATCGAAATTTCTAATTAAAATCCGCCAGCGCTGTAGGTATAGTGCCATCATTTTTGTGCCCATATATTTGTCAAGTTATTTCTTTGTACTTATGTAAATCTTACGATTAATTGCTTGTTTATTAAATGTGTGGTCTAATAGACGCAAACGAGAACTGTCTTTCGCCGGTGTGTCACGGGTTGTCTTATAAAATACAGCCCGTCATTTTTATACAAGTTGACAGTTAATTAATAATAGCCCTATCAAGTGTCATCGTTCGAGAAGATCTTTTTTTAAGAAGCGTTGTGATGTAAGATCTGCGTTACTTTACACGCACTGAATAAAATTACCTGTGACATAATGAAGTAATGCCAATATTTGGCGCGACCGCTTCATTTATATACAGTGATCAATCATTATGTTAATAAGCCATGCCGCAGTAACGATGAGACAAGTTTCGTAAAAACTGTACGAAGTTTACAAACAATGATTATTTTATGCATAATTCATTATATTTATGGGGTTCAATACTTTCTCTCGCCCGAGCCAGTGTCTGGTTATAAAACAATTGTGACACTAAAATTATAAAGATTATTAATACTAGTGATTTATATCACAGCTAAAATTATTTTCTGTCCTTGGCCATTGTTAGTCATTTCTTTCACGTCACGTAAATTAATGTGACGTTTTCAATGATTAATTTTCGACTGCTAAAATGACCAATTATAATTGTATCTACTGATACATAAATGAGAAGGTAACTCTTATCTTTAATAGTAAACCACAGTTTTGTAATCGTTAAATTTACTCAAACAAGAGTTTTAGGATCCCTCTTAACTCAACAATAATTGTAAGTTAGTAAAGTTGATGATTGTTTAGATTGCGCGAGCGACCGCCGCGACCGACAGCCATTGTTTTAAACGAATTTGAACAATAATTTTGAGTTTATTGGAGTAGTTTAAGTTAGACAATGAAGATAACACTTTGTTTTTGAATTTCCCCAAAGCTACGATATTTTTTGCATGTTCACCCGGAGTATTTGTTTGATATAGTAAGCTACAACAACATTATAGTGTGTCACAGCCTCCTGATAAATATGCAATTCGTCAAGTTAGTCTATGTTGGGCCCATAACACAGTTTGCTTTCAAAGAATTAACATTTTCTTTAAATACCAGTCGAGCTTTTGCATTTATTTATTTGTTTAATGTTTGTTTGTTAAATAGGTATGTTGAGGATTTGTGATTCACGTGATCCTGTGCGGGTTTGTATTGTGTCTCGAAATTATTAACTTTTGTTATGGAATCTTGACGAATTACGTAACTTGTAACTATCGACAGCGGATAGATTTCTAGACTTTCAAACATTTACGAAGCAATTTCCACAAATTATGACTTTCTACAATTTGCTGGGTATGTATGAGTGTCTGTTTGTTGCGCTAGGTTCCTGTTCAACTCGGGCTACCTGAGCCCGGAGTCGGACTACTTCAACTGCGTGGTGAACATCCCGGAGGACATCCGGCGCGTGGACGAGCCGTCGGAGGCCGGCGAGCAGATGTCGGTGCTGGGCGGCGTGCCGGGCCGGCTGTACGGCGCGGCCAGCACGCTGGTGGGGCCGGACGAGAAGAGCGGCCGCATCAACCCCGCGCTGGAGCCCGACGACGACGAGCTGGACGACCCCAACGACGGGCCCACGCCGCTGTTCGGCAGCAACAGCGCGCCGCCGCCCGTGCAGCCCTTCGGCAAGCAGACCGCCTTCTGAGATAAGTGCCCGCACTAACTCGCCTGCCAGCGCTAGTAAGCCGAGCGGGGGAATATTATATTTTCCGAAAATTTTACTATTTCTTATTTTTCATTCGAATTTGGTATGATCGTTACATCGAAGTATGGAACAGTAATTCAGTATTTTTCGACTAAATCGACTAGTTGTGCTCAAGACGATCGAAACATATCATGTATATCTTCCTGTACACAAACATTTTGTAACTGTAACATATCGTAACGTAGCGTGGCGAACGCTCTTCTGTTCTGAGTAATGACGACGCATGCGCAAACTGATATAAACTATGTTTAATGAACTAATGTTATCGTGTAGGTGTAAAGCATTTAAGCAATAGATGTATCTTGATAGTTGGTGTAAAAATTACGTAAGCTGTATTATTTGTAGCGAAGCATATAATTGTGATTACGAATGTTGAAACTCATACATATCAAAATGTGAATTATATTCGTTGTTAGACTATGTATATATACTTACATATTATACATATATATTGTTTATATTGATGACGATTCCTTTTAAGTCAATTAAAGTAGAGAGAAGTTCAGTGCCGTCGACGTGCTTACAGCCACACGGTGCCAGTGTGTGCGTGCGCTGGACGCGGGAGTTGTGACCAAACATATCTTATACACGAGAGACGCTATATATACACACTAGAGTACGGTGACGTAGCGCGCACAGCCTGCTCGAACATATATATCACGTAGGCGGAAATTGTTTCCTTTTAGAGTATTTATATAAAAAGCTAAAGCAAAATTAATATTTATAAATAAAAAAATATATTACGCACTCGTGAAAAAGGGTCACTCAAATGACATTCAACATATATTATTATATCAAATATGTAATCAAATGTCTAGTTCGTACAAGTTAGAGGTTGTTATCATTTTATAAATTTTATTTAAATAGCGCAAATTATATACGTTGAATATTTTGTATAGTTTAGAAGTGTGATTCATTCGCTTAGAGTGGCGTGAACCCATTTATTTATGTATAGTGCAAATATAGGAGAATTTATATAAAGGTAAATCTATCGGCGCGATGCCTACCAACAAACACTGGCCTAAATCAGCTAGAACTAACAAAACGCAATAAAATGAAGGCATAAGTCATTTCTTACTAATTTACGCGTTTATGTAACTTGGATATTACGTGTTATTAAGTGAAGAGCTTACGTGTGTCACGTGGCTAACGTGGCCGACGTGTGGCCGACGTGTGGCCGGCGTGTGGCCGCCCTGGCGTCGCAGATAGTAATAATGTATCTTTTTAATCTTATATGTGTATCGGTGTTCACAGTTGTCGTGTTACCTCCCCAGAGCGTTGACACATCCTATGTACGCGTGTCTATGTCCATATGTATAGCTTTTTGACGTAACGTTTCATATATCACGGTGTATCTAGACTTACCTGTCAACAATGGCAACTTTTATCCTTTTGGATTCAAACCAATTATATACACAGAGTATAATATACATGTAAAAGCTTATCGACACATATTTTATGGAAGAGATATATAAAGTTAGATAAACAGTTGCCACGTTTGATATTTTAAAGCTTTCGAATTGTTTTTGATAATAAAGTTTACATATAAATCGTTTTGAAATATAACATTGGTATTATATACAGTATATGTTGCGAATATGTATGTATATAATGATGTGATATCCACTTGCCTATCTCTGCTAGGGCAACTCATACATATCTCTATGTGACTTACCTATACATATCATAGTGTTAGTGTGACATACATATCATAGGTGTAAGAGTAGAATAGGTATCGTTGTTGTTCTTCGGCGCCGCTGTCTGAACCACATTGTGTGTACTAAATATTATAATATACAGTTCAATCTTCAGAATATATATTTATAGAAAAAAACTATGTATATTGAAGTCAAATCACTATGTTACTTCTGATATAATGAAATTATTGCACGGAATACATTTGTTTATTGATGTGGTTTCCAGGATTTATCTATCTATGAATTCTAAATCACTTAAAATCATTTGGAACACATTTGTCATATTTTTTCAGGAGTTGAAATGTAAAATGAAATAGGAAGATGTATGAGGTATATTAGGCAGTGCTCAATGTTGAAGACAAATATAAAGGACAGCTTATTTCATTAAACCAAGAACATGGAAACTGGCCTCTACTATCAACGTAAGATCAGAAACTGTCTCATTACCTTGCTTCCAGTTGTCGTTTTATGTAAGTTCTAGTAACTATATCTCTGTTTTTCAATAGTTTAAAATAACGACATGTAAACTAAAGTAACAAAATATCTCGTCCTTGACACAAATGTAATACTAATACATATCAAACTCCGTTCCAAAGTGAACCATTAAAATATTTCGCGTCGTTTTATAAAATATGTGTAATGTATTTATTAACTTGTTATTGCTTCAAGCAAATATACATTCTAGAATTTTTAGCTTGATGAATTACATATCTATAATATATCTACAAGTCTACAAAATATAATTACAAATATTATATCTGTCTGTACAATATTTATCTCAACAAAAATATTTAAAGTGTATTTTTAATAAATAGATATCAAAGTCAGTATTGATGTATAATGAAGTTGTGTTACATCATCAGAGGCCGCCGTGGCCGCGTGCTCGGGCAGCGGTGCCCCACTGTTAGCTAGTAGATATACCTACTATTGACTTATTCCTAGTTCTTGTTGAATATTTTGAAAATGAAAAATGTGTAAAAAAATGTGTAACGTTGTGAATTCCGCGGTCGTCTCGGCGACATCAAAATAAAACATATAGCATGTTGGTGATTTGTTTTGTTTGTCCCTGGTTCCCTCCCCGCCCTTACCTCTTGCAGACAGCGTGCTGCTCACTGGCTGCAGCGCCGGGTGTTCCGGTGTTTGCTCATTGTGTAAGTAAATTAACTAAGTGAGTATATATTTGATAGTCAAAATATCTAAGACTTGACAGAACCAATCTTGCCTAGAATGGGAAGTGGTAAGGGATCAATTGACACAAGCACACTATTTACAAAACTTTTTATTTATACAAAAAGTATAATTACTTAAACTAAATTTTGTACAGTTCATTAATTATAATTAAATTAACATAATACTTTCAAGCGTCGCTTACGTGGTAAGCAGAGGGCGACGGACGATACTCGTCACAGGACGTCTTCATTGTTTGCTCACTATCCTCTCATCATCGAGCTGTACTATACAATGCAATCATTTGGTAACATGGTAACAATCCTCAAAAATTTATAATAACACCAGATTAGATCTCGATTTCTTATATTCCTACAGGTTCGTTCAAAGTATTTCATGTAGTTTGCAACTTTGTAAAAAGTAGCTACATGCGTAAAAAGGTTGGCAAAAACCGACTCCTGAGTTTGACACTAGTATCGCCAATACTGAACTATCTGTGACACCTAAATAATTGACTATCGTATATTAGTGATAGGACGCTAGGAGCCTACAGGACTTAGTACACATAGCCACCGTTGGAGTCGTAGCTCTGGCTGATGGTGGGCGGCACTCCGCCGCCGTGGCCGCCGGAGCCGCCGGACGAGTAGCCGTCAGAGCCGCCGGACGAGTAGCCGCCGCCGCCGCCGCCGCCAGAGGAATAACCGCCACCACCGCCAGAAGAGTGACCGCCGCCAGACGAGTAGCCGCCTCCTCCTGAGGAGTGACCGCCGCCAGAGGAGTATCCGCCGCCGCTGCCGCCGGAGGAGTAGCCGCCGCCGGACGAGTACCCGCCGCTGCTACCACCAGAAGAGTAACCGCCGCCGCCGCCGCCGCCGCTAGAGTGTCCGCCACCACCTGATGAGTAACCACCGGATCCGCCGGAAGAGTATCCACCACCGCCGCCGCCGCCGCCGCTGCTAGGAGCGCCGTAGCTGGTTGATGGAGGTGCGCCGTACGAGCTGGATGGCGGGCTGGCGGGGGCTCCGTAAGAACTGGAGGGTGGGCTGGCTGGAGCGCCGTAAGAGCTTGACGGCGGGCTGGCCGGGGCGCCGTAGCTTGATGATGGACCGCTGGAGCCAAAGCTGCTTCCTCCTGAACCACTGCTTCCGAAGCCACTGCTGCCGAAATCGCTGCTGCTAAAGCCACCGCCGCCGCCGCCGCCGCCGCCGCCGCCAGATGAAGGCGCGCCGTAGGATGAGGATGGCACCGCAGCGGGAGCTCCGTATGAAGAGGAGGGGGGAGACGCCGGGGCGCCGTAGGAGCTGGATGGTGGGGAAGGAGCACCGTAAGAGCTTGAGGGGGCGGAGGACGGGGCACCGTATGAGGAGGACGGGGGAGAAGGAGCGCCATACGAGTTAGAAGGACCCGCTGAAGGTGCTCCGTAAGAGCTGGATGGTACCGCGGCTGGGGCGCCGTACGAGCTGGATGGCTTCGATGGTTTAGGTGCTCCGTAGGTGGTTGATGGTCCAGTTGGGACGCCGTAGCTGGTCGCGGGAGGTCTTGCCGGAGCTCCATAAGAGCTGGATGGCTTGGATGGAGGAGGTCCGTAGCTGTTGGACGGTTTTGGAGGTCCGTAGCTTGGTTTTGGAGGTCCGTAGCTAGGTTTAGGGGGTCCGTAACTGGGTTTGGGTGGTCCATAGCTAGGTTTGGGTGGACCGTAGCTTGGTTTGGGTGGTCCATAACTAGGTTTAGGAGGCCCATAGCTAGGTTTAGGAGGCCCGTAGCTGCTGGATGGTCCAGCGCTTGGGTAGCCACCACCGCCGCCGCCACCTCCGTGACCGCCGCTTCCATGGCCACCGCCGCCGCTGCCTCCGTGGCCGCCGCCGCCGCTGTAGCCACCACCGCCGCCGCTGCTGTACCCGCCGCCGCCGCCGCCGCCTCCGTGCCCACCACCGCCGCTGTATCCGCCGCCACCGCCGCTGCTATAGCCACCACCGCCACCGCCGCCGTGGCCGCCACCTCCATGAGAAGGCGTTAGGTACGACGAGCTCAGGGGAGCTGCAAATAATGGTATTGGTGCTATTATTTCATACTTTGAGTATTACTGACTTTTGTAAGTTGAGCCTTTGTAATGAAGAAATGGTTTCTATTCATTAATTTAAATACTAGGTTCAGCAAATTTCTTGATTGCAGAGGCTCTTACAGTAGTATAATAGTCACACAGTAGAGGCTCACCTTCTCGTTTCTTGTGTCTGGGGGTCGCAGCGGCCAGGGACAGCACCAGCAGGGCGGAAGCCACCTGCAACAATGCAAAAATAACATAAGTCATGGAAGCACCGGTACATTTGAAATAGCCCAATTGTAAGAGAAATTAAATAACACTAGTGAATATTGAAGATCAAAATTCAACACTTAAAGGAATCCCTAATAAATATGGTAGATTTGCTTTATCACTATGGAAGAGATATTACCGAGATGCAATAAGAATTAATTTACATCCACTAACAGGGAAAGTTTTTTGGCTACCACACCAGTAGCTACTGACATCTGCCAAATGGCCATCTCATACATTTCTAGGAGTGATGGCACAATCCCATTGTTCTGCCTGGCTGGCGCGCGGCACCAAGGATGCCACCAGCTGTCCGCGACACAATGCACCGGCGCAGCGTCGCGGCCGCTTGCGACACTTTCCCACAATTCGTGCAGATCGCTGCATTGCCACACACCGCAATTTACTGATCTACACTCGACAGTACACCATCATTTTTCACATTGTCTACGCCCTTATCTTGAAGGCAGTAAGATGTATTTTCGTGATTCATTTCTAAGGTTGACGTGCGGTTCGACTTTAAATTTCGCGACAAATGAGTCTCGCGCCAATTGATTTAATAGCGCGGTTTACTTCGCAAGATATGGTTGTCGTTTATGAATGATAAAACATTTAATTGTTTCGGTTTTGGTATCTTGTTAAAATTGGTTGTGGTTTTTGTTGTGAAACTTTTTGTGATTTACTTAATAATTTAGCTAGCTTTTCCAGTGTTTCTCATAAATTTAAGCATTCTTATCCCGCATTTGTTTTATTTTATTATTAACCTCAATGTTTTTACTCTCCATTTCCTACATTTCAAATTCAAACACGATTTCAAACATTCCTACAACGCATTCAGAATCACAACACACATTACAAAGTACCTAACTTATTTGCTACCATCAACATTGCGATGTGGCCGTTTGATTCAAATTCGCTCATTATCGGTAATCACCAGTCTCCTCACGACGAGCCACGAAATCCTCGCGTGGATTGATGTACCGAGAGAAGGAAGGTCCGCATGCCTCGTAAACATGTTACTCACAGTAGTCAAACAAATGTGAACCTTAATGCATTGAAATAAGTGTGCTACAATGTCAATGTAACGATTGTTAATCACTTTCACGGACTTCGATGTCATCTCCTTGTGTTTGGGCATTTCTACTTTCAATGACATAAACATTAGTCTACTTATGCGTGTACAAGATAGGCATCACAATGAGTTTAGTATTTATAGCTAATTTATGCGACGGTCGGCTCTTTATGTTGTAACATTCGGATGTTCTAGATCTGGCTATATTTGCGGATTTCGATCTTTCAAACGAGATTGATAAAACTTTGTCAAAAAAGGAAAACCAAATAAGTGCATTGAACAGTCGAATCAGTAAATCAAGAAAAATTCACGCTGTATAAAAATGGCAAAGTAGTAACACCTACCATATTTACATATGCTAATTAAGTAACCCAGAAAAAAAGGACGCTGTTGAAAAATGGCAAAGTAGAAACACCTACCATATTTACATATACCAAATAGAGCTTAAAGATATTTTTATAGGTGCTTCATGATCAGAGTAATGAGCATTGAGAGTGCGCATGCGCAGCAACACCGGCAACACGCTCATAATTACAGTAATTCCCGGTAATAACTAGCACTATGATATACCCGGCGTCTATTGGCACAAGTGGGGGCTAATCATAGTTATCTGCTTGTTAATTCACGCGATACTTCATAAACTAGATTAAAAGATGAGTTATTGGACATTGAAAAAAATATTATAGGAAAAAACAACCAACGTCGTTACCGCTTTGTGAGCCCCTGATTACGTGCCCGAAACTGTTCTCGCAGATTCGATATCTGATAGATGAGTTATCATCAGTTTTAATATCTCGCGATAGATATGATTCTCAATATACTGCGGAAGTATCACCTCGTGATAGTTACATCCGCGTGTCACTGTGCGATACCTGGGGGCCTACTAAGAAATGCACTTGTGGAAGAGAGACGTCGCTACACGGCATCGAGCGGCGTCTCGCTTTAGGATGTTGTGGTAGGCCCCTGATGACATCTGATGACGTAACGCGATCATAAACACCTGACCTCCGGGGAAAGCTGGTACCCGAGTTTTTGCCGAGCATTCATTAGAATACACGACACGTAAGACGAGGTAAGCTCAGGACAAGCTCACGATGGGTGAGCGGCAAGCGCATGATCCTCTGTAAGGATGTAAATGGCTTATTACAGACTCAGTGCTTGTATCAAATTGCAATGGGTTACAACATGACGATCTTTTGATGATAATTTTTGCCAGAGGTCGTAGTGTCACACGTGGTGTCTCTGTACCCATAGTATCCGCAATGTGTCGCACCTCTTCCTGCCTTAGTCATCCGGGAAGTAAAGTATCAGAAATGCAAAGAGGTTTCTGTTAATTCTTCTGTGCATTGTCGTTCTCGGCATGGAAAACGTGCTTGCGAGATGACGAAGTTCCTATCTAAACGGTTGTAAAAGGCATTTGCAAGTAATTAAAGCCGTCTCTTTGTATTCCACAGTCTGTTATATTTGCCAACTGTGCAATGATGTCAGGGGCTTGTGGGGCAACCATGGTGATTTGTATGGGTGTAAGATGGCACGGAGGGGTAGCTACTGATGCTAAGCTATAGAACAAAATGAGCTAAGAAGGGAAACGTTATGAAGGAATAATAATTCAATAAATACTGAGTAATATTTACTGATGTTCCTGTCAAATATGTAAAAGAAAGTTTATCAAATAGTGTACTAATTGCAAACCTCAAACTATACCACAAAATAAGTGTTTAATGTAACAATAATGTGCGTAGAACCATTATGATAATTGCTCAGTGCGTGGGCCGGCGGGGATCCTCTACGAACACTTTCTCTGATACTATTATACAACAAGAGTAATATATTATATGTTGTATAGAATGATATACAATGCTAAGTGATAGGTTTTACGGTGCGTACACAAGGAGGCCTCATTAACAGCTCTGTTGGTTCTTTGATATTGTGTAAAGAGGTGGAAAATGCTCGCCTTTGTGCGGGTTACTGTGATTTGTGAATATATTTATTAGAGGTGTCGGAAAATGTTAATAAATTATTGTTGAAAAAAAACAAATATCCTGATGTTAATTGAATAAATGTTAACAGAAATAATACAAGGTAGGCTAAAATTTCTACATTTGTTTTTTTTTCGTCTTAAGTTTAGACCACTCGAGTAAAAACAAAGAAAAATGCAGTAAATGATATAAAGAGCTTTAGGAATGACATGACACGTCGTGTATCCACGTCACAGCGTGTCGACGTGTTAGCGTGACAATGATAAACATATCACTGCACCTAATGTAATCTCCGGAGGTACGAGTAAGAATATTCTACGTATAAACTTGGCTGACTACATGATTATATTACCAGAATATTGTACCTAAGTCTAAAAATAAATGTATTTCGTTTCAGACAGATAAGAAAAGAGGATTTGCTTATCAATGTTTTGGTAATTGGGTTTGTAAGAGATGTTATCAAACAAGTGACATAGGGAAGTCGTGTACAATATAAGAGTTCAGGTTAACAAAATCCGATACGTTACATGGAATTAATACGACAGTTACACGAATTACATAAGTAATAGCTTAGCGGTGTTACATTTTATTTACACTGACAGTCATTTACTTTATTACGAAAGATATTTAACTCCCATTTAAATGTTTAGCACATCGTTTGAGATACTATCTCACGCCGCACTTAAAAGTGGGCACTCAAGTAGAAAACAGTTTCAGACATGTTAACGGCTGCCTCTATCTTCACGCCTCTTGCTCTGCTAGGCACGTTATAACTCTATTGTTTTAATCCAAGCTTATCTAAGTCCATCTCCTTAGATTTCCCTCATTGTCAAGCTTATAATATAATTATCTACATGTAGTCACAATGAAATAATTTCACGTAAGTGTGATGCAATGCGAATTATGTGCTGTTATAGAATGGCTCAGTATTGTTATCATTCGCAGTAACGGTTAGTGTGAAAGTTAACGCTCGTTACGTTTATAGGGGTTAACCGCTGAACCAAATTTGAACAATACTTGCGTGGTATAGAAGATGGTATGTTAGATTATAACATCTGAGAACTAGATAAGTATGTACAGTTTCTTAAGTAATTCCACCCAGTAGCTATATTAATGAAAGGCAATTTTGTGTCTTACAAAATGAAAAATGTATTAACTTCGTAACTTTTTGTCCCTGACACGTTTAACGTTTTTGTTGTAAAGAGAGTGCAATGTGAAAGGTGCGAAATAAGTAACATTTATATAAGTAAGTATGGTGCGAACTGTTAGCGCCTGTATCCTCGAAGCTAATATGTTATTTATGTTTATTACTGCTCATATCTGTGTCAATTACATTCATTACACTTCAATAACTTTAAAAGGCAATGTGTATTATGCCCTTACTTATTGAAGTAATATGTAACTAAAGTAAGACTTAATCTCGATTATTTGTGTAACATACATTTTCTCATTTATAATGTTTATTACATTCATACCAAACCAAACTTAAGTGTTACATCAGAAATCGTTTATAACATGTATTAGGCTATCGAAGTTGGATCCAAAGTAACGATATGTTCAAAAAACTAGTGCTCATCTTTCACACACACATTACCGGTGTAATGTATAGTGTGCATCAGTTTGGAGCTCGCAGTGCGCATGCGCGAGTGACGCTCACTTCCTGCCATACACTCGCGGAAATGAGCTCCACTTACATTTACAGCGCACTCACTTATTAGGTGACGAATCTTTGCGAGTTATTGCTTGTCAGTGCGATAGGGCTGGTGATAACATCAGTTTTAATAATCATCTCTCAACACAACACAAAGAACAGAATGAGTTTAAAGTTACCAACGAGAAGACTATATAATCAAAGACATGCATAAGAGCTTAACATTCGCGAAAATGTTTGTGTACAACTTGTAAATCCTACAGAATAGGAGCGGTCTGTCACCGCCTGGGAACAGTCGCGCGGCGCCACAATGCGACTGTGCAACGCATATTGTTCTCGCCGAAATAGTGCTCCGCCTGCCTGCGCGCCTGGTACTCGCCAGCCGCCACAGTTGCCACACGAGGGAACTTGCCCAACCCGATGTGTGCCAACGATTCCTTTATAATTGTTATGGGATCTTGATTCATTCACACGTTTGTGATGTTTATGATACCTCTATCTTACTATTATAATATCTTAATAGGAATCAGATATCGCACCTCCAAAGAATAGCGCGGCAAATGTGCGAAACATACGGTACCATTAAGGCGCTACCTCGATTTATTTGCCATTTGCCATGGCAAATTATAAGACAACCAGCTTACCAATGGATCTGAAATTTTGATATAGGTAAATTGATACCTTTATCTAGATTCTGCCAGAACGAAAACACGATAGTGGTAATTTTACTCGATCATAATTAATTTCGAAAACATGTCTAAAAAAGTACTATTTTTGATTTTACAAGCAAGTTACACGATCTTTATGTTTCAAAATTACTCTAATACATTCGTAACATCAATATTAAGGTTCTGTCAGAACAATTTTTCCATAACTATTACCAATCATTTTTAAATAAAGTTTTAAAATTTTGGATTTTTTGAGCGGCCGCGATCATTATAGACGCTACGCAATTCTGAACCTTATGCCCGTGCGCTAGCGATTGATACACAATAATGTACGGCGACGACTGAGACGAGCCAGTCGGGCGATTGGGCTCTTCGGGGTCGGACCTATGCATGTTGTCGCTCCGGTCGTAGGTATATTCATTTGTGACGTGATGATCTTAGGTTTTAAATATTTTGTAAGTGTAAATATTAGTTGGCTTAGACGTTATAGGTAATAGTTATATTATTAAATTAGGTTTAGGTTTTATAATATAAAATGGCAAGAACTTAAAAAAAATATAGTTTCTTAAAGAAAAAAGAAAACAACACCTCAAAGAATGTGCCGAAAATGCAGGAGGTAAAAAAGGCAAGGTAAATAAAATAAAATCATCATTACCTATCTATGCAACTAGTATGTAGTTATGTAAGTAATTTGTTAATTTTAGTGAAATTGTTGTTCTATAACATATTTTTGTAGTTGTAAACAATAACCATTCGTAGGAGAGTTGTCAACTATAGGTAGATCTCGCCAAACTTTATGGTGGCTTTGGATATTGCTCGAGTCGCTGCATAAACACCATTTTAGGCAGGGAGGTAACAGCGGGTGATGGTGGGCCACATAGGTACCTACAACAAGGTTGTACGCGTATAGGTACTCGGAAGTTAGATGCGATGCGACCAGCCACTATTAAATTTGGCGAGAACTTTTGGTATATCTACACTAATATTATAAAGAGGAAAACTTTGTATTTTTGTTTGTTTGTATAATGGAGAAACTCAAAACTACTGGACCGATTCTAAAAATTATTTTACCATTACAAAACTACATTACCTATCCACGAGTAACATAGGCTACATTTTATCTAGGTAAGTAATATGAGTGTTATTAGATATTATTGTAAATATTAGCACAAATCACTAAATAGCTACTACTACTACGTAAACATAAACACTTTAAGAACAAAAAATCTATGGAGACTTTCTTGTGTGTTATTTTTCTTGTATTGCCTTTTAGGAGAAGTTTACAAAATGAACGGATTCTGCCAGAAAAAACAATATGTGCTTCAGATGCCGTTCCAGCAACGAATTTTTAACATTACATTATTATTTATATTTCAGTTTTAATAAATATGTTTAAAAATAGAATTACTTAGCTTCATTACTTCTTTGATACTTTACACCTCACTACGTACATTTTAACACCATAAGATCCGATTCCTTAACCGCTGAATTTTTACTAACTGTATCACGCGATTGTACCCGCATTGTATCAAATATAACCTGTATTCACCAGAAAGAATCTTTCAAATTGGTCAAGCAGATTCAGAGCCATTACAATCCACACAAACTAACTATCAAATCTTTCCTCTTTATAATATTAGTATAGATTATTTTACACTAGTCAAACCCTTTCATTTGATACCCATATTGACGGTTTTGTAAAAAAATATGCTATTCTTGGGCCGATATTCACCAAATAAAGCTAGGAACACTTCCGATTAATTCCCATTTCAAACAAAAAAAAAACTAAACAACTATCGACTCAGCCGTTCAGGATATACACAAACACACACACACACACACAACACACCACACACATACATACATACAACCATGCACGTCCAACTTATCATATTAAGTTTTCATTACAAGTATTTTTTGTAAATATAAAAAAAAAATAATCCGATTAAAAATTAAATGTAAGTTGCGGCTCCTTATCTTCCCTGTTCGGTTCTTTTGACCCCGCGCTGACCTCGATGTGTGCGATTCGCGCGAAGTTCAAATTTGACACATTGAGTGACGAGTATAGCTTGCGCGACGCGCGGGGCGCGCGGGGCGTAGTGGGCGGAGCTATCTCAAATGAAAATATTCGCGGTAGCGTCTTAATACATAACAGTCAGGCAGTTTTGTTTGTCCATATTGTTTATATGTTGCGTAAGTCGAACTATTGTTAGACCTCTGTTGAGTTTGGTTCTCGTCAAAGATTTTATCACCAGAAACCACGCATTTCCGTATATGTAGATGCAGTTTCAATTTACGCGTAAAATTATGGTTCAGTACTCTGAGAGAGCGTTGAACTTGAACTAATTGCTGTAAAGATAATATGAAGTATTGTCGCATGGCGTTAAATACTAATCTATTAATCTTGAAAATAGTTTATAATCTTCTCACGGCTCATTGTTTAGTTAATAGTTGTTTTTGTGACCTAGCGAGGAAGACACCGCCGCCATGACACTTTCCAATACGGCGGCAACGTTTTTCCCGCCCATTTTCACCGCGGAGGTTATGTCATTACATTAATGACAGCCTGCATGTCTCGGTAATGGCGGCGCGTGTTTTCGTATGTTGATTAATCGCGGGATAAACGCCATTGTTGTATATTTAGCTTTACTTTTCGACAAAAACGTAATTTACTCATCATTGCGCTTACTTCTGGTTGGCATCGAATGAATCGGATTCCTTTCTCACGCAAATGAGATCGCTATTATTTATGGGTGACGGGCGCACAGAATGGCGACCTATCACATGAACGACTTACGAAATGTCATCGGCACAGCATCCACGCTCATTATCCGCGAGAATATCAAACGATATATTCAAATAGAGTCCTCATTAAAAGTGGAATATAATTAGACTGTAATAAAATGTTTAATTGTTGTAATAGAGAAATTTGGCAAAAAATGTGCTGAAATTATGTAATACCAATTAAAAGATGAATGGTAATTTGATTATATCATGTAACATATTTTATTATCTACTCTTTGAAGATCTTAGACTGAATTTGACTGAAACATATACCAACGAAAGAATTTGAATCGTGATTTATATATTGTACCGGAATACCGTAACCACCGCACTCCACATTAAAACACCGATTTAACGTAAATGAGACCTTAATTACTGCGATTAAAATTCATACGATTTTATGCGTAATCAATTTAAACCACCCGCCGGAGTTAATGGCGGCTGTCGACAAGGAATGGCGAATTTAAAATAATGGGAGCAAATCTGAGATGTGAGTAATTTTGTGAGTTACGTAATACATACCACAGATAATATATTTATATGTGTTATACGTCTGTGGGTTGGCCTGTAGGCCGAAGCATTTTAACAATATATTTTACATTATCTATACATACTTATTCTGTCTGCATTTTGTTACTGGACGTATCGTGCCTGCATTATTGAATATGACCATATTTTATGCATATTCATTCGACTGATATTACCATTTTAAGAAGTTTGCTGGGCGTTGTAAGTAGGTACTTTTTACACTATATAGGTAAAGCCATATTAACTTTAAATATAAACCTAATTTACAGATAAAATAAGCCTTGCTGCAATCACTGTTTATCCGATTTGGCGACGAGACTTGTAAGTAACGGAAATGGTTCTATGCAAAATAATGCATATCGTTTTATTTCATTTACTTATACATATAGTTATGTATTTATATGATGGCGTTTCCGTACACACCTTCAAGAACAAAAGCAATACTCTCGGCCCATAGTTCGAACTGCCATAAAATAGTATTGAGATTTGTTTGCATATCTGAATACGCCATAATCACTAGGCAACACTTTTCCCATAGCGAAAGTAAAAGTTCATAACCATACGCAATGTAGTGCGTCGTCCATCGCTGGCTGACAAAGGCGTTACCTAACAATGCGTGCGTTATGGCGGGCGATGCACGCGCGCGCGGCGATGCGGCCGCGTTATGTAACGCGTTATGCTGCGACCCGCGGTTTTTATGATGGCGACCTGTATCACTATACTTTGTGTTTGCCGGCGGCACACTTATCATCAGTGTTTGCCGTGACTTATGTTGTGACTTAGTGGATGTGAGGCTGGCTTTTGAAATCTACGGAGATCTCAAAATGATCATTATTAGTTTTTTTTTCGTTATAGTAGCTTAACTCCAAGAACCATAATTAATAAGTTTATATCTGTATCAAACATAGGATGTTCTCGATTCATTTCTGCTGCTCGTGATAATCTGTGACACATTTAGCCTTAGATGCTAACTTTAACCTTGTGCCTGAAAATCTTCATTACCACTTTTGAGTGAAACCGTCAAGAATACTCGTACAATGTCAAAACAGTAGCAGTTGAAAAGTTTGTTGCCAAAAACATGCCTTACATAACTTGATACAAGTATAGAGGTCGTTATAAAAAATGACTGCATAAATATATGTAAATGTTGGTTGCAGCAATAAATTATGTTATTTTAAGACATTCAGAGTTATTTTCGATGCAGAACAGGTTACACTAGGCATTGGTTTGACAACTAGTTTGTTACGCGAATCTCAGAAACTGCGGGACCCAGTCACGTGCGGTTTGGACTGACTCATATGTATGCTAATGTTACTATTATTATAATAAGATTTAGATTATCGTGTAATTTTCTACATGCCAAAATATTCCACCACTAATACCTCGAAGGTATTTGAAATCTGGGCCTATTTTGTGCAATCATATATTATAAAGATCTTTTTTTATTAATTTTTATAATAAAATCAACAGACATTTCAAGCAAAATGATTCACTCATATAACTACGTATACAAAGTAAAACAATTTCTATCAAGTGCATCCGACAGTTACATTGTAGGGGGAAGAAAGTGTAACCGGGTGTCATTACTAGTATGAATGGGGCGACGTGGCTGTTTGTCTGACACAATGGTGACGATTCAGAGGGAGAGCTTAATTGTTTAGATCTACACGAGCAGCGAGTGTTTGTCAAAGAACGTTATTGGGGTTATTTTTAACTGGTTCTTTTGTGTAACCCTCCCCTGAGGATTTCGGAAATTTCGGTGGAAGATAGAGTCTATTTCAAGTCTAGTGCAAGTTGTTTTCGCATTTATAAAATGTATAAGGATGTCTGTAAGTACACCAACACTACTCTACATCTGTGTGCTATGTTAAATAGTTTATGCATAAGGCAATTCTCTTTAGCACTTCATTGATACAAATGCAAAAGCGCTAAAAGCAGGCTGCGAATTGCCCATACAAATTCCAACAAGGAAAAGTATAGTCACGAACAAATGACATAACAGTAATAATGATCGACGTTTAGTTCCGACCATCAGATAAGGAGTGAGCGACAACCTCTTGCCGTTCACTCACCGCTCATTCCATTCACTCCGGTCATTCCGTTCACTCTGACAAGCGCGGGAGTTCTCACGGAGATACATGAACGATACGTGTTTTATTAGGTATGATAAAAGAGAGCTTTGTTTTAAACGGAATTACTTTGATGGTATTGTTCTTCTAATGTTTATTGCTGTTTTATAATGTATTAAATGTTGTCTTAAAGTTAATTGTCCTGATCAAAAAAGAGATTGAGTAGATCTACTGCAAGTAAACTTATGAAGTTAATGTTTAACAGCTGTTAAGCTCTACAGGGAATCTAACGTAAACTAAACGAATACATAGGTACGAGGAGAATAAATCTTAGGACCGAATTATGGACTGTCGTAGTTTTATACCGACGAAGAGACATACTCAAGCTCTAATAATCAATGCTCAATGTGGAAAAAAGAGCAGGCACTTATAATAACAACAATTTGGAAACACAAGGATAATCTGACATGACCTCCGACCTATTCCGTAACGCACCGTGACGCTGTCACGCGGCGTGTCACGCCGTGTTTACCTGCGTTATGTAAGCCGTGACCTTAGAAATCTGCGAAACAAACAGAATTAGACGCAACACTCACATATGGGACGCGGCGCTTGCGCAAGCCCGGCTACGGAATTATACAGAATTACAAGAAATCATGTAATGCATTGTTTGCTTTGACAAAACAAACAAACTCCGATTAGGAAAATGAAAGGGTTTTCAAAATGAAACTTATTGTTATAATTTTTGTTGCAAGTTTAGATGCGATTACTAAAATTATACTAATTTTATTGTACTGAAGTTTGAGCAGACAGTTAAGTAACAGATAAGTTGATGTGATTAAGATAAGATATAAGAAAATAGTTTATTACAGAGATATAAGACCCGAGAATTACGTCGCTCTAGTTTTTGCGCTTCATTCATTGTACGATAATAAACTACAATCCGCTCATGAAAGCCTTTTATCGATCACTTTATCTACTTCAATTAGCTGTAAGTACAATACAACGGAACTACTTTGTCTCACAAAAAGCTAAGCACTCTGAGAGGAGTATGATGTAACGTGTAAGCAGTTCTTCCGATACTCACTTCCTTTGTACAGAGACGCCGATAGATCGCCCGCAGAGAATAAATCATTCTGTTCTCACGCGCGTTAGAGCTGCGCGGGAGATGATCGCGCATGCGCACTGAGCTGCGGAACTTAACTTAGTCAAGCATTTGTAAGAAATGTCTAATAGAATGAACTGTTTTTTTGTAAGTTTGATGAGTTAGATGACTTTACTTTGCTAGATTTACGATACGATCTTTGCCGTATATTTTTTCCTATGATATAGGAAAAATTACTTATATACAATAGCAATTTCCTCTTTAAAGCTTAGATAAAATAGAGTTTTGTGGTAAGTCTGCTCACACAGACACTTCTCAGCTTAGATCTTGTATGAATAATTAAAAGGCTGGCTGTCAGTGTGTAGCGCGCCTACACGAGTACATTGACCTTATGCTAATGTCACTTAATATGTGTTACTAAGTAATTACGTTAGTTACGCCGGTACAGTGCAGACTACGTGCGTTGTTTTTCTTACTTCTTTGACGGTTGACGAGAGACTTTGAACTTGTTTGTTGAATTTTGTTAATCTGTTCATTCAACTCTTCACCATTAATCAAAATTAATGATTTTTTCAGGTTCCTTAGTAATTACTCATGATGCTGTAAACACATACTCCACTATTGGGTCAGTTAGTGAATTGTACGTAGGTACCATCGATGAACACAAAAGACGTGTTAATTCTTTTCTATGTTATATAACTATGATGTGTTGCGGTAATTTGAATGGTATAAAGGTTATTGTGGTCAAACAAAGCCCTTTGATATGCGTGTACGCATTACGTGTAGGGTTGGCGGTCCGGTAAGTCACGTTAAGTACAATTTTGAAACATAATATATTTTTGAAATCTAAATCAAATGGTTCGGATAAAAAAGGGGCATCAACAGAGAAAAATGAAATTGTTTTGACATCTGATAATGCTAAAGTAGTCATCAGTCTTTTTGTTAATATAAGACACCCATTCCATAAAACATCTAACGCGAAATTCATAAATCAGCGTTGTAGTTTTATTTTTTGGTTAATTTTTAATTAAAATTTCTAATCTTTTCTGACAGCCCTGTACTAGCGTATGATGCAAAGCGCGGAAGAGTATCGACCTTGACCTTAATGACACTTTCTAGCGGGCGGCGTGCGCGGGCGCCGCTTACGTCACGCTCGGCTCGGCGGAACCTCCCGAACGCGGCCCGAACACTGCACTCGTCACATTTGTATGCTAATTTGGATTTTATAGCGATTTTTCTGTGTTAATTACGCTCGTATTGTTTGTAAGTAATTTATTAGCGTTGCACCCAATTACAGAAGTAACTTTCTGGTGTAGAAATTGTGCAAGCTTTTCAGCTCTACGTAGCTTACATGTTGTTATCTGTCTATATTGACGAAAGATAAAAAATTAAAGTTATTAACTTCATATCAATAAGTAATTTTAGAAGAGTGGTTGTAACATTAACCATTTAAGTAACATTTCAATTCATCTTTGTAAGAAAAATGCTTAACGATGTCAAAATACGCATTAAGTGCCAAAGTGATGATAAATTAGGTTTCCGTTTAAGTTAAAAGCTAAAGAATGAATAGAATCAGACAATGGTCTTTCAAAACATGTTAAAGAGAGTAAGAATGTGCGTTAAGCATGGTGTTAGGGTTGTCCGGAGAGGAATGGCGTGCGGGCGCGTGTCCCGCGCGCGCCGCTAAGTGACGTGATGCAACAATGCTCAAAGTACAGGGTTGGCAGTAATCATGCACTTGCAACCAGCAAATGACTAGAACTGTACAACATAAGTTGTACAGCATCTGTCTGAATTGTTAACTGAAGTAAGTTTCAAGCTCGCATAAATCACTAAAAACTCAACTTCACATACAGCGAGTCGGTTTATTTTAATAAGCTACGCACTTGTGAAAATGTATTTTGTAACACGTTACTGGTAGTGCATGAATTTATAACTGCAAAGGAATAAATTCGCCTAATATTCTCAGATTAATTTTGACTTTACTTCTCTCACTAATAAAAATATTTCAGATTTTCGCGCGTGCCAGCCCTGGTGCAGAGCGGTGCGATGTGCGCGAACCATTGTGATGCAACACGTGTCACCGCAGCACCAGTGTGTTAGCACCCTTATTTAAACGCGACTATTTCAGAATACAATATCTGCTGCGGTTATTTCGTACTGATTTATTTAAGATATTTTTGAAGATGGATATAAGACTTGGAACGTACAGTAACAGTGTTCAATATAATCGTGTCTCGAAAAATTCGTTCATTATCTGTAGATCCTTTATACTGCTAGTGGTCAAATTCCATGTCACTGGACAACTATAGACATGTCACACTGACGTCGGTGAATCAAGGAGACAATAGTAAAGCCTACGTCCTCCTTCGACACCCTTTAAAACGTTTAACAGCTGTTCTTTACGCGAGCCTACTCCAAATGATAATATTTCACTCTGAGGAGGAACAGATCCGCCCTCAACCCAAACATTAACTTGTGTTATTATTCTTACTTTACTCTTTAGGGTTGTTGTTTTTTCTCAAATACATTAATTTACTTTTTGGTGTAAAAAGTTTATGTACTCGACAAGTAGAGAGCTTTTTCTGGCTGTTGATTTAGAACTTATGGGGTTATAACAAAACTAACATTTAGTTTTCTAAAATTCAGTGACACGATGTTGACAATTAGGCTATTAAATGTAGAAATATTGTTTTTGCATCCGTCTTTCAAAGATCAGCATGTTTAATATTTGGGCTTTCACTTTCGTTGGGATAAACGTTGGTATTTTTGTATTAAGTGAATATTGGTACATATATTTAATAAAGTACTCTAAGGTAAAAGTTCTATAACTTACCGATAGCTTGAAATGCGCCATCTTGGGGAACGAGGGTGCGTTTCTGAAAACAAAAGAAAATAGCTTTAAAAACCGGTTTCTGGCCAAAGTTGGTCGTTTGCAGTTTTTATTTATATAAGATTGATGTCGTTATTTTCACTTTAATTAAAATTATGAGGGACTGTTTTTTTTTTATTTCGCACGTTTATTTATATTTAATAAACTTAACAGTCTATTTCACTGATTATAAATTACTTAAAGTAAAATAGAATTACGAATTTCTGATATTATCTTAATCTTTTTCTACATACTAATGCGTGCAAATATACACCGTGATTTTTAGGTCGTTTTAAAAAAGTCGTCCACACAATGTATCCGTCATAAAATACCTCTAGGCGCGAATATAATTTTTTTATCATTAATTAAAATAATATGCATGAAAAAAATAAATAATACATTGGAAATATGAAACATCCTGTTAAAAATGTTTACGTATCAAACTGTTGAAGATACATGCTACATACTTACTGCGAACATTATGATTGCAATAGTAAGACAGCTGTTTTACGCTAAGGTGAATGACCTGTGATAAGACGCCGCCGCGCCGCCCGCGCGGCCCCTTTGGCACAAGGTTCGGACCGCGCTCACTACAGAGTGTTCGTAAAACTGCCTTGTGTCATAATAATGAATAATATTTTTATTCATTCAAATCTTAAAAAAAACATATTTTTTTATTATAAACGTTTACTAGTCATTGGATACATGAACTGGGCTGCTTTTTTAAAACGACCTAAAAGTCACGGTGTATAATATCTTTCAGCGATTTGTTTGCATTCCTACTTATCAATTAACTTGTCGTTTCACTGTATTGAATATACCCAAAATAGCTAATAACATTTGCATCAAAACAATTACTAATAGACATCCAAGACATTTACAATTTTTTAAATGAAAAACCAACATTAAAAACTACACAAATACACTCTTCTGCCAATTATAAAGTTATTAACAGAATGTAAAACAAACCTAGAACAAACTTCGTTGCAGTTCCTCCTAGGCAGTCACTAGGTAGCTACACCGGCAGGTTCCGTTGTATTAACATAATAATAAGGTAACTTGTTCCGAAGTAATTTGCGGCGAGACTACAGCTTTACACAGTGTAGCGCAGTGGTACAATGTAGCACAGCGCTACTGGGTGTCACGAGTTCAAAGCAACCGTGTCGCAACTTATAATTGTTTAAGTTTCGTGAAGCTCCGGCAGGACTCACTTAATTGTTGTATCCTCACGATTTTAATTTAGACAAACTTGTAATTTATATGGACTTGATACAAGTTCTATTTACATGTTTAAATCTATGAATCTATGTAGGCTGTTTTATATCTTCAATTAATTTAATTTTTGATTTATTTTTAGTAATATGAATAGAAAAATGGAAACATATTTTGAATTACACCTACTCGTACATTAATTTTACAAACTTTTTATTTTTTTTATAGGACTTAAAAATTGTAAATGTAAATATGCAAGTTATTATTTACTTTTTGGAAAAAAAATAGAGATTTTATTTCTTATTTTTAAATACTATCTCACAATGCCCTAAAACTTATTTTAAAAATAATGAAATACGTTAAGACTTACCAAAAGCTCACAGAATCCGATATGCACAGAGTACTAGAACAGATACTAACTCACAAACTGTGTTCGGTGTCGAGCGATACGGAGCGATCCGGCCACGTGACGCGCACGCGGCGATGCTGTGTTGCGGGCTGCGCGCGCGCATCTCCGCTTTATACGCCGCCCCCCTCCCCGGCGCCACGCGAGGATATGTAATGCCACTAAATATGCTCTAATAATTGCCCTAATGATGGACCCCGGCACGAGCGAAGGGAAGGAAGGTCATGCGAGGTGCCGAGCACCTGCTGTAACACCGGGCTACATCTGCAAGGTCCTCAGGTATCCCGACCTTGCTTATACTGGGTTATGGTCAGGAAAATTGAGTAAATTTAATATTGAGAAAAAAAAAACAAATTTAAACATTTTAATTATAAAAGGAAAATTTTGTTTGTTTAGTCTGTAAATCTGTTAGACCTATTTCAGAAAGCTTTTCAGAGCTTGCTGCATATTTCGTAACATAGTAACTACGGCATTTGGTACGGGTTAATTTTATTTGAATACTGGCAAACCTGCAGTCGGAATTACTTAAGCCTAAAATATGTAATTTTGACTAATGACCCTGGTTAGCCCAAACTTAGGGGATGGGCATGGTAATTACGTGGACACTCTCAGAGAGCTCTTTAAAGATTTATGACCAGGGTTCCAACTTTTCAGACATTATTCTCTAAGGTAAACCTGTGTTAATATGTTAATAGGTCCTCTTGGAAATTAGGTTACCTCTTTAGCTGGTCATACTTGGACTCTCTGAGACCCAGTCCAAGGGTAAACTAGACCTAAACAAGCTTACACAAAGAAGAAACAACACTAATAATTACTGGACTAGATGTGAAATGTCTTTGCAGGTTGGGGCCTATTTCAGGTAAAGTTTTCCTACAGTCTATTTGTTAATTACTGGTTGGGAAACCTTGATAAGCCCTAATGCAGTGTACTACACTACGTACTAAGTCTCTCTAAGTAGGACAGCCCTACTAAGGACTGTAGACAGTATATTTTAATGAGGTATTGTCTGCAATTAGGACGCTGCAGCTGGCGAAATGGCTCGCTATTAATATTCTGCGAAGGGCTCTAGGTCTGATCTTAACTTGCATGGATAGAATACACCTGTATACATTAGTTCACATTATAGCGGTTATTTTAATATTCAAGTTTGGTAACGAATTAAACGATGACTGTACATTATTTGTCTTCAAAATAAGGCCTTTACAAAGTTTTCTTAAGGTATTATTGTTTACGTATTTCATGTGTAACATAGGCTACTTTTTAACAACCCTCAAAGGAAGGAAATATTTTTGCGGCTTTACATTTACACGGACGAAGTTGAAGGCATCAGTTAGTTTTCGAATTTTGATAAAAATAGCCTATTCATGGCTTAAAATTTTATACGCATTTTACATGCAGCATTCGGTTGTATCTCAACATGTGAGATTGTAAGATGCGAACAGCAACTAGAGACTTCGATACACGACCTGATTACGTCCGGGTCGAGATTAGATCATTAGGTCTAATCTACTTCTAGACAATTCCTCTAAAAAGTAACTATACAAGTCTTTGTAACGTAAATATAGAAATGTCACCCTGTGTTTATTTGTCAATAAACTAATAAAGACAGGGTCACACTTTTTATCGAAATGTGTAAGGGAAATAAATGATTTGATTTGATTGAAAAGATGTATTTTCCTAACTTTTGAGCTATTTCTATCATCTTTGAATGTAAGACCGTCACTTGTCTAGGGACCGATTGAGATGCAAGGCTCCTGTAGACATTGTAAGCACACAAAACCCCGGAAGTGACGTCACCGAGTTTGTTTGGGCTATTTCAGTTGGGCAGGTTATTACCCGCGACACATTTGCAGCATTATGACGTAACGCAATGTTCTGCACAGTTTAAACACACTTGGTGCGAGGCCGTGAAGCTGCCATGTTTCACTTTTCACTCACATTTGCTGATACTTACTTAGTTGTAGAAGATATTTCCGGGGTTTGTAAGCTTGTTGTATAATTCTATATTTGTTTTCCCTGACCCACAGCTTGTACATGGATAGTATTTATTATTTTTCCTCAAACGGCCTAAAAGGGACGTTTGGTTTAAATGGCCAAAGACGAAAAATTATGAAATAGAGTTTGGGGTAGACATTAAGATTATATTAGAATGTTTTTTCCATAAAATAATTCAACCTAATTGTTTTTCGGGCTTGATAGGATATGTGACATATAGATACTGACCTCCGAGGAAATATATTTTGTCACTATTTTTTTTTCAACCAGGGTTTTTTTCTAACTTCGTGACATTAGTACACGGCACAGGAGAGGATCCTAGTTTTTTGGTTTTTTGCGCGTGACTTGTTTTGGTTTATAATGAAATAATGTAATGTGAGTAATAATAATGTTTGGAGTCGTGGAGATCGCCGTCTCGATAAGCTATCGTACTCATCATTGTTTTCCTAGGAAGATAATATAATTTAGCTCTAATTATAATCTCATTTGTTCAGTATTCTGTAAATCACGAGATGTCGGTAGGATTTTTTCCGCTGGTTAGGACTTCCCCTTAAAATTGGTATATGGGTTCGATACAGAATTTCTAATATGCAATGTGGTAAATGTGCTTGGGTTTCCATAGCTTAGAGTTAGTTCTCGGCATTGTTTTTGAGTTTTGTCGTGTGATTCGATTTGTATTAGGAGAGAACAATATCTGGATACAAGTATATAATTGACATGTTTAACAATTGAGCAATCGCATAAGCTCTCATAACATAACAAGTGTACTATGTTGCAATGGGAAAACGGATTTGGCAACAATTTGTCCCGACAATAGATCATTTATAAAAGCCCTGTAAAAATAAGCAACGGATTCTAAATGTATCGTGTGGGATGAAAAGCAGTGTGAGAAAACGCGCGGGAGCATGAAAAAGAAATGATACAAAAAGCCTTTTTACAGAGGTACATAACGATTAGATTACAAAGTAGTAGGTTGTAAAAGGTGGATTAAATAAAGAAAACCCGGCCTGCCAAACCAGGGGGAATCTGAGACTTGGGATCAAGTGGATTGAGGCTAGAGCAGTGGTTGATAAAGCGCTGTTACCAATTATCGCCTTTTGGCTTAATTATTTTTTTGGTCAGGCGGCCAGTACTCTTACAGGAAAGCTATCAGCTGAGCCAATCCGTCACACCTCTCAATAACCACGTAATAATGATTTATCAATGTGTTTGATGAGGTAACAGTTAAAAGGCGTTTTAGTGTAAAACGTCTGTCCCGGAGTTAGCGGTCGCTCACTAATCAGAGAGACGGTAATCTATGCGGATAGTATTTGTCAGTGATTGCGTGTTTACATGTGGTCTTTAGTGTTAGCTAACTCCTCTTTATGAGCTTTTATTTAAATAATCATTCGTTATAAATATATTTTTTTTTTATTTGTCACACAAAAGAGTACACGAAGAAATTAAAAACATTTTTTGTAATCCTTGTATAAGTTCTCTCGCTGCCCCACTGGCTGTTTTTCGAAGTCTTCACATTAAGTCTTATCCCACACCATTTCATACTTACTAGCCTACGGCTGTATGCTGTGTGCGATCATTCAAGCATTATTTTTTTTACTTAAAGTTTTTCTTTTACTTAATTAAGTACGTCATGATAGGTACTATGAACTATTAATAGCAGGTTGTACGGCCTAAACTACAACCTATATACCTCTGCCGACCACAAAACACGAGAGAAAGTCGTAAAGTATAAAAATATTCAAGTTAAATAAAGTTTACAACTTTGTGTAAAGTTTTACATTAACATACAGCCTGGGGCAGTTACACATTGAAGTAAATTATACAGAAGGTCAGTTCTAGTCAAGACTTGTTTTTATATTTCAGTGTGTCTAGGTATCCACTAACGCGTATCATCCTTGGAGACTTAAATCTTAAACGATCTCGATGAGACGTATCCGACAAAAGATAAATAAAATATAATTATAGAAGCAAATACAAATTCTCCATGTTTTATGACACACAGACAAGGTGTAATCGATGTTTATTGCTTTAACTTTTTTGACATAAAATGGTTTATTCTGCTAACAGAATATGTGTTATCTCTTTTACATGACGATTTTTTAAATATAAGCTGGCTGGCATCGACATTTCCTAACTGGCTACCTTGAGATGAAACGTCGAAACAAACTCAGGGGTCATCGTCTCTTTTAAAGTCCAGACAATAAAGGGTTTTCATATAGAAAAGAAAAGAAGAACTTTTATTACGTGCTTGTGACACATATATACAAAAACGACAAGCTGTACAAAATTGAGACATAATGGGTAGAACATGCGTCATATCAAGTAAACTAATGCAGAAGAAAAAGCCAGATCGATCTAAGGAAGCCTGTGGAACACTTTATATTGTGTTTTCTGCGTGTTTCTATACTGTGGTTTCTAAATGAGTGATGTAAAGCGCGGGCCAACATTATGAGGTCCGTGGAGTTAGCTTTAGGTTGTGTAACGAGGGATGGACGAGGTGCCGCCGCCCGCACACTGATATAAATGGAACTCATTCCGTTGAGTGCCAGAAAGTTGTGTTACATTATTATAATGAAGTATTAAGTGTAAACGGCTTGTAGCATATTTTTATACCCAAGTATTAGATGCACTCTCGTTTCTATTTGGAAAAGCTTTACAAAGTATTTTTTGCAACTATTAGTTCAAAAATAAATAGACACAACTTTTGTCAATTACAAAGTGCCGTCGTTAACAATACAGTCAGAATAATTCAATTAGGTACAAAAACATTTTATTTCACTTAGTTTCTAGTTTTCAGTTTAATGTTAGCAGGTGACAGCTAAACGTCGTAAACATTCCATTACTGCCAGAAGTTATACCGCCTGGAGCGCCACCGGGTTATTTCGGGTTTGTTTTAGTTTTATCTCCTATTAAATACTTAGTCCTAGACTTTTAGTCTTCTCTCTAAAGCTAGACTTTGTTTTTAGAGTTATAAAATGTTTTTTTTTAACGGGCGCAACATAAAATACATTACTTTCACAAAGGATTCATTATCATCGTCACCTCAGCCCGGTAGCAGCAAATGCTGGGTATAAGCCTTCCCTTTTTCCTGCCATTTTTCTCTGGACAACGCGTCCCTCATCCAAATACTTCCAGCAAACTTTATATATTGTGTATAATTCAACGCGCTCTCGATTTGTTTAAATTTTTATCTTGCTTATTTATTTTGTTACTGAATATCCGATACTGAAACTGCATGAAATTTATAATGATGTAAACGTAAAAAGGATAATTTATATAATTTATTGTATCTCATTTCCTGCAAATAAATTATGTAGATTCGATTCCGCGTATCGGTTGCCATGCGCCGGTTATTACGGAGTCATCAGCTCAGCTCGCACGTGCATACAATCTTCTTACAATATACATTGTTGTTTCATTAATTATAATTATTTCGAATACTTTACCTGTGTGGATGTGTATGTAATAACAAATAACCTGAAACTGGTTTTTATTACTCCTATAATATGTACATCTGATTTTCTTACTTTACATTACATACATTTCACCATTTACTTACATTTCACCGAGTTCCTAATTTAAATGATATTCTAAGATGGTTTTTACTAATTATAAGTTGATTATACTTTTGTCAAATCTGTTGCTCATGTGGTGTGCAATAAAGAATATTTTATCTATCTATAGGTAAGTCCCGCGAACCCAGCGGATCCGGAATGAAGCAATCAAAGATGATCGATCTTTTTACTGAACTACTACCAAAAATATTTTAATTAAGTTCTTGTAACTTGTTACACTTACACGCACGTGTAATGATTAACGTGTAAATAAAACAGTTACAAACTTATACACCTTCTCTTTATTAAAAGCTGACACTAATAAATCTAAAACTGTTCACAAAACAGAATTTCCGCGACGACGTTACTAGGGGATAAAAAGTTTAACAAACACTTATTAGACATGTGAGTTTAGTCACCCGCGTTTTCCTCGCGACACTAATTACTCGCTCTGTATAATTATGAGCGTGCGTGTCGCCGGTAAACGGTCGTCACTCATTCATGTCTTGGTAACAGCTGGTCTTTATCTTAATATTAAGGTGGTGGCTTTGATCAGTAATTCTAATTACAATTATGTATCGATCCACAGTAGATATAGTATATTATTTGGGGGGTTTCTACTTTGATTTCTATTGCGACATATTGGTTCTGTACATTTCGTATCATTAGGTTGACAAGTTTTCGTGTAGTGATTAAAACAAAACAATATTTTTATTTATTTTGCCAACTGTAAAAAGCATTTAAAATAAAGAAACTAAGTATAGTAGTTTTAACAACACACAACACAACATAAAATTACAATGAAAGCGAGAGCTCAATCAAATGATTGCAACACGGTCGTTAAAAAGCTGAAAAACAGCTGAAAGTTTTATTACAGTTGACATTAATGTGTGTGTTAGTATGTGCGAGTGGTCGGTGAGAGCAGAGCTGTAGATCACTCGCGTCAAGTTCTAGTTCAATGCGCCGGTTTGTATGCCGAGCGGCGCGTGCGCAGGTTTGGACGGAGCGCTGCGCCCGCGCATCCGCCCGGTGATGGCGGCGCTTCTGAGGTAGCCGAGAGGTATTTTATTAGTATTCTTCAGGTGGTGTTATGGTTATCAGATTAGTAGTTTTTGGATAGTTCGAGGATAAGTATATCTACGTTAAATACATAGTATTTTTGATATGAACCAAAGTTACGTAATTATGGCACTTTTGAAGCAGTTTTAGTAAACAGTGTTGCCTTGGCCTACTGGTTTGTTTGTAATTATAGAATGGCTTGTCATTTATGAGGAATATGGTAGAGACGACGAAGAAATAAATATCTTGCGAGAAGAAAATGATTTTTATAAAAAGCTCATTTTAAATTTTAAATTTGCACTGTCACTCAGCTGCATCTAATTAACCCAGGAATACAACAGTATACTTAAGGTAAAGTATGTAAATGCTGTAAATGACCCTGATTGACCAAAAAATTGTATGTGCGCTGTCCCAACCCACCAACAGACTTGGGACTAGTTTTAATATTATTATGAAGTCCCATAGAAAGACAAATATCAGTTTTTAGCCGTAATGATATGGGTGTAGACCGTTACATTTCCTGTGCGTCTCACGGCTGTTCTCTATCAACAGTTTTTTTTTATACAACGTTGATAAAAGCGAGAGGCATTAAATGAAACCACATATTCTGTATATCATTATAAGGCTACACAACAAAAATCAAATCAATGTAAGCAATATTTTTATAATAACTTTCGTGAGGATGATTCATACTTAAAACGTTATAACGGTTTAATCACGCGTATTTATCGGGATAGCCCGACTAGTTTCGGACCCAACCGGAGCCAACTAGATAACTATGCCTATAAAACTTAGTCACCTAATCAGGAAGATACAGCATGTTCAAACTAAAAAAATATCCTGTGACTAAACTATTGCTTACATTGATTTGATTTTTGTTGTGTAGCCTTATAATGATAAACAGAATATGTGGTTTCATTTAATGCCTCTCGCTTTTATCAACGTTGTATAGTGATCTTGAAAATTTTTGTACTGAAAAAATTGAACAAGAATTGTTTTTTGCACGTTAACCCCATGACTTAAGGTGATGTCGTCACAATAAAAAATTATCATGCTACCACGATGTATTAAATGAGATACGTTTGAAATCTGTTGGTGGGTTGGGACAATTGTTTGCATGGTCATTTTATTTAGAGTTTATTAGGAAACTCCAAACAGAACTCATAATATTGAGTCACTGGGAATTTGTAGAGCCTTGGCAGTACCTTCTTATGTGTAGATAACATCAGTCGTGCGCATGCGTCATGCGGGTGTCATCAGCCTCGGGATAGTTTTATGGTCCTTGGACATGTACCATACATGCTCTATGATGTACACTTGAGGAGGGCAAGCGTAAGCATGGCGGGCAACTCCTCAGGTATAAAGATGTGCTGAAGCGCCATATGAAAAAGTGCGATATTGAGCCTTCAGAATGGGAACAAATGGCTATTCGACGACCAGAATGGAGGACGTTGGTAAAGACCAGAGTCAAAGACTTTGAGGACAAACGCTGTTCCGAACTGGATGCTAGACGCGATGAATTAAAAGCACGCCCACCTTGTGCCATACCATACAATTTTTGCAATGGTGTACTGACCTGCCCACATTGTGCGCGAACATTTAGTAATAAGATCGGCTATGTGAGCCATGCACGAGCACATCAACGACAAATGGAACTGTAAAACGGAGAGTGAAGAGGTCGCCGTGGCCGAAATCGGTCGAGGAACATATATATATATGATGTACAGGCAATTACAGAACGGTTTGCAAAAAAATATACAGGTTAATATTTGCTTTTGTTTTTGTAGCTTGTTACGTGTGCCACTGATGAAGGAAGATCTGAAAATAAAAACATTAGTTAAATATCTATATTCCTTTTTTTTTCAATGTATAAATATCTTGTGCTCGGATACTTGATCAAATTTACAGTAAGTATAAGTAAGAAATCATATTTATCTACGTAATGTAGCTTCATAAAATTAAAGATGATGCTCATTTTCGCTTAGTAGAACTACTTATCTTATACCTACTCATATTTTTTTTTCAAATCAATTCAAATCCCTTTAATCTTATACAGTTTTGTAGTGGACTATACGTAAGCGTGCTTGCACTACAAAACCTTTGCAAACTTTGGCACATAAGGCGTGTGTTATCGAAAAAAAAACTGTTAAAAAACCGTCGTATATCAAATACGTTTTATGTTATACTAGCTTTCCGCTCGCGGCTTCGCCCACGTGTAATTTGGGATTGTGGCGTTTTTTAATGATCTCGACAGGACTTTCTTTCATAGGCTAAAAAATTGTTAGAATTTGAATTATATTATACAGCTTGAGTTACTCAGGGATGATGTAGCTTTCTAATGGTGAATATTTGAAAACGATAAGTAGTTTTGGAGTTTGTCGATTACGTTACGTAACAAAAAGTAAAGCGAGACAAAAATATCGTCTAGAAAAATTAAAAGTATCAGTTGATCTCCTCCCCCCCCCGCTACCTAAGGGCTTACTATTCCAAAAATCCCTTCTTAGTGGTCAATTGTGTTACTAAAGGAAGCCTTGTTGAAAATATCAGACTTTTATACCTACCGAGAGATTTCGGCTGTGCGTTAATCAATCAGTTACCAAATCACACCCGCGAAATCACGATTGGAGGGTAGTTTGGAAAAACTTACATTACCAAACTTATTTACTTGTCTATGTACGTTTTCGTGCCAATTTTCAAGTTTATAAACCTAAGAAATAACATTTTTCGTTTTTACCCCCTTTTCGCCCCCTTGGGGGTACAATTTCCAAAAATCTTTTTTTAATGGTCACTCCTGTCAGTAAAGGAAGCTTTGTTCAAAATATTAGACTCCTACACCGAGCGGTTATGGCTACGCGAAAGTCAATCAGTCATCCAATCGCAACCCCCTAAATCAATATTAAAGGGTAGTTTGGAAAAAATTGCCAAACTTATTTACTTGACCATATACGTGTTTGTGCTAAGTTTCAAGTTTATAAACCCAAGGAATAAGATTTTTCATAGAAACGTTATGACCCCTTTTTACCCCCTTAGGGGTTGAATTTCCAAAAATCCTTTCTTAGTGCACCCCTACATATTTCAAGGAACCTACATGCCAAATTTCAGCTTTCTACGACCAGTAGTTTCGGCTGTGCGTTGTCTGTCAGTCAGTCAGTCAGTAACGGAAGAGTTTTATATATATAGATTTACGAACCGAGCCAGCCATTATTGAACCAACCTGCCATCATCGATCAGTCTGTGGTGACGGCGGCGGTGTATTGAATTATAATGGCCGCTGTATCGCCTGCAGGTGACGTGTGAGTCACGTTATAATTATTATATTAGTGGATTTATAGGAGCCTTGGTACTTAGCAGGAAAATAGTGGGAAGAAAGTCGAAATACATTTTATTATAGTAAAAATGGATGGAGGTCGCACGTGGCCTGAAATCGCAAAGGTCAGGCAGGTTTGGAAGAAGAAAAGGGAGGCCTTTACCCAGCAGGGGGATCTTGTGTAGGCTAATAAAAAAAAATGGATGTGAGTTCGCAAGGCAAGTAAAACTCGTGAACAGCTAGACTGATTTAGTTAGTTATGTTTTTTAAACATTATTTGATATCCATGTAAGGAATAAGCGGGTAACGCCACGGGCCTTACTAGTTACGAATAAAAGTAAAAACTGTGGCCACCGCTCTCCTTACTGGACTCCTTGAGAGTGATGACCGTTCTACGCATCAAAGGTTAAATTAAAGTTACCCAATATGAGGACATAGCAATAACACTGAAGTATTTCGGAGACTTAAGAGCAGTAGATACATATTGATATCGCAACTATTCCAATGAGGGGTCGATTAAGATTAAGCTTAACTCACGAAGGTCGCACGCACACACTCCGGTACTTATGTCTCGAAATCGGACACATAACGGAATGCCATCTAATTGGACTGCTAGAACTGTGTGTAGAGTGACCAGGTTTTAACAGAAATGACGGATTTATCTACTGGAAAAATTAATGGTTGGTTTCAATAAGGAATATATAGATGACGGAATTAACAATGAAAACGTGGAGACTAGAATACAATCAAGAGAGCGTTAGTTATTTCTAATTTTATGTTTATTTAAGATAAAAATTTACATAGTAAGTACCACCGTTTAATTAAGTTCTAATTAACTGTCTGTGTAACTACCTTGCGTCATTTAACCTCCCTACGTAATTTTGTAAAAATATCGGCCTAAAATACTGTCCGACATTGTCCAGCCGTTTGGCCACCCTACACATATGGAACGCAAAATTTAACTAATTGTCGCAGTAATCTGCACGCGCATGCGCAGTGCTCGCGTGTCTGCCGGCGCGTTACGCAGCACCATTATAAATTAATCGATTTTCCATACAAATACATGTTGAATTTTATTTCGACATTCATTTTCTAGGTTAATTCATGTATTCATGTACAATCGCCGGAGTATCGCAATTTATATCAACATTTAGCATCGCTCGTTACTATGGTAATTTAAATGTTAAAGCTACTGGAGATGATATAACAAATAATAATGGAGGAAGTTGATAAATTAACAGAAGGAGTTCCAAAACTGCTGCGGTAATACAAGTCTGTCACTTGCTGATTGTAACGCTTGCGATTGCATGGACTGTCGAATGGTATACTTAGGTCACCACGCCAATTACGACTGTGCGCGACGTGTCGCGGGTTCGATCCCCGTGTAGGTCAAGAATTTGTGCGTTCCACAAATGCTTGTTCTGAGTCTGGGTGTGTGACTGAATTCCTTAGTGCGGGAGTCTTTTTTAGAAAAATAAATAAAATAACATAACAGACATGATCGTCTAGCTTATCTACCTGCAGTAATTTTGCTATACGGATGACATAAAGAAGTTTTTGTGATTCATTACTGTCATCCAACATCATAACGGCCTATGCGAATTAGTAGGTTATACAAAGCTGGTGAGGATGATACTTCGACTGTGTCTTTGTTCTAGTGGTCACAAACGCGACTGTGGTGCACGAGGTGCCAAATTTAATTTTATGCCGAGGTTGAATACAGGGTCGAAAAAAATTGATAATCTGTTAAGAAATTTTAGGTAGATATTGATTCGGCAACAATTTCTGATTCAAAGTATTTTATTTACCCACATCACGACCTTTTGGAGACCATACAAGAAAACGGTATAAAGGCCCTTTGCCTAATGTACCTATAACTGTGACACGGGTACAGTCTGCATAGTATTGACCCGCGTTACGTACCGTCAGCACACAAACACATTTCCCATGAGCGCCGGCCGCGGTAATGAACATTACGTTACCACGTGTCGTGACGTAACGGCTACCGAGCATACGAGCACGCACTGCAAGCAGACCACGGAAGGAATAGACAAGACATCTCTCAAGTTTTGTGAAAAACATTACACTTTATTTAAAAAAAAAAGTTTTTTTTGCGCGTTGCAGTTGCACGTGTAGAAGCGAGACGGAAAATACGTCATCGTTGCGTTTCTTTGAGTTTGACAAATGCAACTGTTTTAGTTTAATTGGTGGTGTTCATCCAGTTTTATGTTTTAGCGTCAAAGTTAAGGTAATTATGTATCAAACATCATTTCTTTACTTAAAACTCTCATAGATTATTATAGGAACTGTCTATCTTTTTTCTCTAGTCTGTGTATCTCACAAGTACACTTCAAATAAATAGTTTTGTGGATTTCGTCTGGAAAGATGTCATCTTTCATCATACTTAATGATTGATGGCATTATAATCAATACAGATGCAATATCAATATTACACTATATTTGTAATGTTACATACAGGTGACATACTACAGTGAATATTCCTGATTTATCTGGTTTGAATAAATGATGTGGTTAAAATAGGAAACCACAGACACTGCGCGGTTTGTGGAAGTGGAAATTCATAATTATTTATTAGCGCATTCATTTTAATATTAAAAGCATTTGCTTAATTAATGTAACATCAAATGTATGAGATAAATTAATGTATAAGTTTAATTTTATTATCGCAGATACATGCAATACGCAATTACAATTTCAAATAGAATCGTTTTAAATTCCAGTAGGCCTAAAAAGGCATTTTAGAGTCTAGTTATAGCTTTTATTACTAAGTAGGTACTCGAAGTTAATAGTTATCTAATTCCACGATACAATTCGTATGAGGAAGAGCCGACTAACCACCTAGGATGCTAATAGTATAATACAAATTGTAGTGTCATTTGTTTGACTTACTCCTACATATGCCACACTGTCTGACGGCACATCATTACAAAAAATTCGCATGTTTAACCTTTCCACATAGTTCAGACACAGATTAACCGCATCGACGCCTCCGGAAGTAGTTGCACAGGCTAGTATTCAAAATGGCGAGCCCAAAGCAATTCAAAAATACATCTTATGATTACATAAGTTGTATTAATATCCTTTCTAACCGAGTACTTTCAAACGCGTTAGACATAATGACCGGAACAACCATATTGTCTGCTTGTTCTCACTACTGAAGCTCCTTTATTTTTTTACTTATAGTCTTTTTAGTGAAGATCCTATAGATAAAACGTGTTTGAATTGATCGGGGTTCTAGTTTGAATACGGTATCTGTACATGTGGACAATATTCTTGAAGGAAACCGTCACGCGTCAATACAAAACATGAAGTTTACGCAAAACATACGAAATGGTTGAGCTGATCATATTACTATGTTTGTGAGGAAGGGCCAAATTTCAATTTCAGAATATGCTTTATTGAAAAAAGATGTGCATTGTCAGCGCGGAAGAGCAATATTGGAAATCTTACGGACCTGGTAAAAAATGCAAGAAATATAATTTAAGACTTCTAGATTCGCCTTGTATGCAGCGGGTTCCACTGAGTAAATGTTAAGTACTAAATTGATTGCTGCGCAATAATTTCATACAACTTTTATTTAGTATTGCCACAAAAATGTCAAGTAAATGAAACAGACATTTAGAAAATGCCTGAGTATTTATTGAGTAATTCTTGTGGTTTAAGCCTAAGACTGTCTGCTTTTTGAGTATTGTTGGAAATTAGCTAATGCGTGTTGCATATAGCATGCTAACAATAGATTTGGTATTAGATATAGAAATTGAATTGATTATCTGCTTTAAATGTATGGGAATAACAATCCTTTTTGACGAGTAATGTCACTTAGACGTCATTTCAATACATTTGTATGACTTGTCAACTGCAGTTCACAGAGAAGGTACATTTGTCTACAGGTTCTATTTGATAATTAGTATATAACATTATTTATTTATATCCATTTAGCACGGGTTTTCACTTACAAATCTTAGATGAAGAAGAATTATGGTAATCAATTCAAGTTACTACAAGATAAATGTTTGTACATTAATCTCGTGTAAACAAGTTTGGATGAGTCGGATAATAATTATGATGCCATTCATTTTACTGACGACATAATTACTAAGTTAGTGACAGCACTTAAGCCTTTACTTCGCCTGCGGGAGACAGATAACTGATAACAGGATGTTTACGGAAATTGATGTTTATATAAGTATCTATAGTTTACCCACGACAGTAATATTTTGATTGTTGACTTGTACACCCATGCGCGAGTCAAACCTAGGTGTATGAGACAGGCATTTACCCAGTAAAGAGTTATTTTATGGGCAGGTATTACACCTCAATTTGTTGATCATTACTTAGTATGAAACAAAGTGGATTGCCGCGTCTGTCCGTCCCGATGTCTGACCGGCCCAATGGATTTTGATTCCTTTGAACCCAAATCAATAATCGAAGATGTAAGAAAGAACATTCATAAACTACATAAAAAAAATTAAGTAGGTACGTAACATACCTAACCACAGATCTATGAAACATGCGTAGGAAGATTTTGGAGTAAGTTTAGTGTTAAACAAATATAAATAATTATGCCATACTGTCGCAACGGCACACACCTTCACTTGGCGATAGGCTCTCCATCACGCCAAGACCTGACCTTCGGCAACTCAAGATGTTTGTCCAGTGGACGTTACACTAACCTCTGGTCACAGTGTGGGGCAACTCTTATGTGGGTTGGGCATACAGACATAACTAAATATTTGTCGATTGTACGAGTTACTATAGCCACTGTATACAATTTAGGATAGTAATGTGATTTTTATAGTGGTACGAGTACACTAGCTTTTTCCCGCGGCATCGCCCACGTGAGTGGCGGTTGTAGCTGCAAAATTTTAATCTTCTTTTACGCAGTTATACCAGGTTATCTTCTAACTCCATACCTAATAAAATGTAAATCATTCTGGGTTGGCAGGGTCTTGGTTTAAAGGAGAAAGAACAACAAACAGTCATCCAGACATACACACTAACATAATATTTTGTTGCTTTTATTATGAAATTATTAATATTAAAAGTATCTCATCTTATCAACTAAAGAGTGAATACGATTAAAATATCTACTGTTATGGTCATCATTTATTTTGCAATCTAAGGTTATATTATAGTTAATATTATAGTTAATAACTAAGTTATGGGCTACAATTTAGATTAATCAAGTTTGAGTATCAGTATTTAGAAGTTATTAGCAACGCAACGTCTTTAATATTAGTTCAGATTAAAACTAATGCAATATAAAGTGCTTCTCAATTAAAAGTTACATACTACTTTGAAAGTTTGTTACTATTTCATCTAATAAACATCGCCTTTAAAATGGAATCGAACCTCAACCACACCACATGTCGTACCACCTTACCGTCCTTACCACTGTGCCACAGCGGCTCAGAAACAAAACTTTATCTCATCTTATCAAATTGATTATTACTTTTTTTCCTTGTGAAAGGCAAATAGCGGTGTGTAAGTGAAAGGAATCGGAATAAACCACAAGCGCTGTGAACTGCGAGACATTAGCAGGATTGTTAATGATGATGCTGTATCGGTGGTGTACGGTCAGCAACAACAACCACTTAACAAAGACAGTTTTATGAAGTGCCGCGAATGTCTCGCGATCTTTGTTTCATCGGTGTTCAGCAAGTTTACAGTAGTTTTTTACACTTTCACTCAAATAGTTGAATCAGTTTCAAATTAATTTGGTATGGATTTAGCTGAAAAACTAGATTAACACACGTTATTTTTTAAACGACTGTGTTAGAAGAGGTAATGTTTTTGCAGCTACAAACTAGTGTCGCGCGGGCGAAGTCGCGGGCCACAGCTAGTCTTCATATTTAGTCGATTCAGATCAGTTGGCGAGCCATTATGTTGTGTTGTTATAGCATGAAAACCTGTCAGTGTCTACGCACTGTTGTTGCCGACTGTAGTATGTCGGCATTGTATCGCTTTGATGTCACTCCGTATATGATAGCTTGTTAGGGAAATAGATTAATGTTACGTTCGCAGTTGAATAATATCGATATACGGGATACATTTTTTATTATTTTTCATAACGACACCCGTGTTAAGACAGCACAATCATTAAATAAAACAAACAAGCTTTGATCATTTATGGATAACAGTAATATTCGTCCCACACCGGGATCAAACCTATTTGGATACAAATAATAGTATTTCCGTTAACAACAAAGGACTAATACATTTCTCTAGCCTTAAATACAAAGCTAGTGACACAGGTATTGCGAAATCTGATGATCTGTTTAAGGATGGATGCCTCATGGTACTTGGCCCCATTACTGCCCCATAAAGACCCCAGTCCACCATAACACGTTACGATATGGTCATCACGCGAACTATGCTTTTGACCTTTATTCCAAACTACAGGGTGTTGTAATAGTGCGTTCTGATTCGATTAAATAAATGATGGTTTCTTTGTATGCGATGTTCACGTTTAAAGTTGTATAATAATAATAATGATTAATGATGCGTATATTAGCTTCGTGGTTGGAAAGTAATAAGGTCGACTTGTGAACTCGATCGGTACTTGTAAGTTGAGAGATAGTTTTCAATTAGTTATGATGAGATTAATAAATGCATAATGCTTAAAGCGTTTTAGAACATTACTAGTTGTTGCCCGTGACTTGGCCTGCGCGAATTTTATTTTCTTAATTAATGGTAGAGTTTCTGTTAATCAAGAAATGTGAAGCCTGTCACCACAGTATAAATATATACAGTAGTTTGACTAAACCATTTTTTTTTAAATAAATGCCTTTAAAAGAGCGACACATAACGGCGATAGGGCTGCCTACCTACAGCATTTTAATAACATCAATAGCACATTATCCGTTCGTCACTGCGACACGCTCGCGACTGTATCATGCCACGGTCATGCTTTGATCAGATTAGACGTAACTCGCGCTGCGCCCGTTTGTATGAAGACTTAAAACTGTATACAAAATATAGAATTAAGTCAATATATTATTATACTATGCTATTACACACACGTAGCTTACACAATAGGTTACTTAGATTCAAACCCCTCATGTTATCAAAGTTTAAAGTATCAAAGTTTAAAGTTATTGTTTAGCTATAAAGTTATCGTAATGTAATCTTAGGTTTGTGGCCCGGACGTGAGAGTTAATTGATTAAGCGGAGTTAATTAAAGACGTGGGCAAGGAAAGGTGAACGGTTACGGGCGATAGTGCGGGAGATTACAACATACATATTTGTCTGCACTATTGGTGCTAGCGGCTAGATTTCGTGGCTTTTCGAGGTGGGTGCGGTATTGAATCCAAAATGTATTACTTCTGTCCGAAGCCGGTCCTATGGTACCTAATAAAAACAACAACAGAGATATTTTGGAATAGGGTTGACAAATATTTTTTGATCACCGAAAATAGCAGGATTCTGCCTACTTTATTCTTTAAAAGTTAAAATAATCACCAGCAACCCGCCCCCGCTACGCATGAGATACTTAAACCTACATTTTTATAATTATATCTGTTTAAAAAACCGCATCACCACACGTACCGGCAGACAGACAGACAGCGGGAAGCGACTCTGTTTTATACTACCTACTACTATGTATTAAAGCTTCAACAAGACACAGATTAAATTGTACTTTACTAATTGCTTTATTATAGTGCTTATCATAATGATTATAACCCAAGTTACGACAAGACATCCACATTACCCGACTGACATCAAAAGAGAGTAATGCACAGTAATTAGTTCGTCTATGTAACGTTATTAATTCATTATGTAAGACTTAACGTCCATTACAATATAATATGCGAATGTTTAGTGTTATTGAGGGGTCAACGAGTTATGCAAAATACTGCGGTTTGTTAGAATGTGGGGAATACTGTTTTCCTTCTAGCCTACCTGCGGTTAATTTCATATGACATACCTAAATGATTGAGAAAGTCTATGATACCATCGTTAGTTTTTTTGGCTGGTTCACAGCTCTCCGGGAAACGCTTCCCTTTTTAATATCTTTGATTCATTTCGATGTGGGTTTCCAAGACAGACAATCATTAGCTTGGGACACAGCGAGCTTATTTGATTTAGTGGTGTCAATTTCATGTGCTTATTACTAAGTAATTATTTACTTGATAAAATCGGTTAAGGATAACATAGTGAGAAAACCAGTAGGTACACCTGAGAAAGGGTGTGTGTTTGGCAACACACACCCTTTCTCAGGTGTACTGGTTAGAGGCCTAAGGGTCGGCTTTAAAACCTCAGACATCGATTTATAAGCCAACCACGCTATAAGCTGAAAAACGATGTTCGCTCCTCACATTGTGACACTCTGATACTTGTCACTTTTGAAACCAGCCTAGAGATAATAACAGTGGTATCTTATATTTAGTCTTTCCCAATCGTTTAAACGATGTATGGAATTGACCGCAGGCCGTAGGTATAATAAATATCACACAAGTCACAACATCGATGGCCAACCGCTTGATTTATAGGTGTCATATATCTATCTAAACTATTGATGGTCTGTTATATCATTCCTTTATTACTTAATTATTGTTTTGACGTACAAAATTAGCATTTATTTATAATCTGAGATCCTAAAAATATTGGCAGTCTCAAGTTATTTTTATACAGTAAACTTTACTCAAACCTTTATATCCTTTGCTATTTCTGGCCACGAGCGCTCCGCAAATCTGACTAGATCGTCGCACCACCTTCGCCGCGGACAGAAAGAAAAAAACCTTTGGAAGAAAATGGGGAAGGCCTTTGCCCACCAGTGGGATATCAAACAGGCTATATAAGAAAAAAATACTCAAAAGACGTTTGTTTATTCATCAATTTTTACCGTAATTTTAATACACCGTACCTATTTCCGTTACAATTTTATTCAGAGACACACACCAGATAACATTGAAATCAATCATCAGATAAAAACAATAACATTACGTCACTAACCGGTAAAAATAAACATAAAATATGATATTAACCTAGAAATCTATGTGAAGGCGAGTGGTCATTGTACGGGTTGACCTCACTTGACCTTTGACGCACAACACTGATTGATGTGACCTAAGCTTTATACAAGCTATGTATTAAATAATAATGTTATCTGCACCTATTTTATGATTTTTAGAAGCTGTGACGCCTAGTGGTGGTACCATAGGACTGTCAAAGGTCTCGAGTTCGATCCTCAGGGGGCGCACCGACTCTTCAAATGTTGTGTGCGGTTTAGAAATAAAAAGTCACGAGTTCCGTATTTCGGAATGCACGTAAAAATGTGGCTACACGTGATCTCTCTCCGGTCGTGTCGGATTGCCGTGCAGGCCATCGGGCTATAAGAGTAAAGGAACAGAGAATGCACCTGTGTTTGCGCACACGCTTGTGCACTATACAGGGTGACTTTGAAGTCGTGGGCAATATTTAAAAAAACTAAGACACTATTAATGATACTAATATCGTTAGGGCTACTTTTACGCAAAAAAAAAGAAAAAAAAATGGTGGAGTGTGGGGCTTAGGCCGTGAGGCGGCCCCGTACCCACTAAAACCCCCGGATTTTCGGCGCGCGCCACCACGGAGGGGTCACGGGAAACCAAGACGATTACTTCCGCGACCCCTCCGGCGCCTGGCCGGGCGTCGGATGCCTGGCCCCGCCGGGGGGAACTAGGTAACTACCTGCATTATTATTATTTTTTTTAAGTAAAAATAGCCCTAACGCAATTAGTATCATTCATAGTGTCTTAGTTTAAAATATTGCCCACGACTTCAAAGTCACTCTGTAATATGTCCTGAGTAGCTGGCTGGTGTCATAGTAACACTAGCCGCCATGGCCGAAATCGGTCCGGAGAGACATTATTATTATGATTTTTTATAGCAGGATCGTTATCATTGTGGAAGCGAGAAGACGCTCTACATTGTATGTAACGATATCTCTTTCACAACAGCAAGAGGTTTTCAGAGGTCATAGTAACCACCGGCGTCCTTCAAGCTGTGTTACTTAAAACACAGGGAAAGTAATATCACACTTACATACTTAATCACGAAACGTAGATACGACTAGACATGTTTGAGTAACAAATGTTTGGATGGCCTACAATGCCGTGTGTAAATGTCTCTATTTACCTTTTTAGTGATTTGTATTCATTTTGGCGTTGTCTTCAAATAACTACTATATTACGTTGATGGTTGGATAGGTCACCACAGCAATTACCACGGTGTGTGACGTGTCGCGTTTTCGAACCCCACGTCGGACAAAAATTTGTGCTATCCACAAATGTTTTCTTTCGGTGACAGAGTGTCCTTGTGCATGTAAATTAAACTTAAAAAAAAATACTTAGGTATATAGGACTTCCAACCACGACCGTACGCATGGACATAACATATTGAGATAACGTCTACAAGCTTCGTGTTCACAAATATTTAAATTGGAACGTATAAAATACCCTGTCCGGTACGTCAGCTGCGATAGAAACTTTACATACGAAAACTAATTAAACTTTAATCCGTGAACATACAGCAGATGAAACACGACGAGACTCGGAGCAGGAAGGAACCATCTTTACATTCCCACGCGAATTTACCACGAAGTGATTTATATAAAAAATAATAATACAGTCATTATAACTTTCACAGTCTCGCGCTAATCTTGACTTTATATGGACGCATGCATTATCTAAGACGATATAACAATTTTGCAGTGTTTCTAACATTTTAATTTTGCTAGACCTCAGTGGCGAAGGGTGAATTTTCTTAAAAGGGAAGCCCGTCCAAAAATTGCATTATTATCATGCAACGATAAGCAACAAGTACGGATATGTTTTTTTTGTCTGAACATGTATTTTAGATGAATTAATAAGAGCATTAAACCCTGTGTAGCTCTATTAAATACTAGAATTATAAACACCCTGAAAATTAAAAAAAAAAATAAGAGAAATACAGTAATAATTTATAATTTAAAACCTTTTTACAATCAAAATGCTACTATAAGTACAATAAATGAATATCTAACTGGTAGACAAATTAAAATGTTTACTATAAAATAAAATGCAACTAAATTATAGAATACAAAATATATAATAGTTGGTGGCCACATAAAATGGACTTAAGTGCATATTATAATTAAAATATGAATATTTATATTGTTGTTAAGTTGCAAAACAACAATATACAACACTTCTAAATTACTTATATGTATATTGTCATATTGAGAAGATTGTAATGTTAAAACAATAATATACAAATAGTATAAGTACATAAATATAGAAACTATAAACACAATATTTTAAGCTTTCCCACATATATGTATACTATGCTGTGCATATCTACTACTAACTTGTCCTACAGACAGGGTCTAAATTTTGATCTATATTACTATATGAAATCAGATATTGAATATTGGATCTGAGAATTACAAAGCAAACAAAACATTTTATTTAATTTAAAACTTCCTGTGAGCCAATGATATTTTGTCGTACAAAGAACTGTTAAAATGTTTGATCGTCATTTGTAATTAATTCAAATCATGTCAGGTCTTTTTTAAAACTCTACTTTGAAAAAGATTTTTACTCAGTCAGCAAATAATCTGTTAGACAGCATTCACTAATGCCGCTATATTATCGAATATACATAATAATAACAAAAATAACTACTTTCTAATAGATCAACAAACTAAATCAACAATCTTAGTAATTCTGACTTACTTAAATATTTATTCGAATAGACGATAACCAAACAATAACACTGAACTGATGTAATTTTGTTTTTACTGCACTATCACTACACTGATCAATCACAAGTAATAATACTATAAGATTCTAAATTATGATACGAATACACCAAATCTAATGCAAATGAACCGGTGAAAATAATAAATAAAACTTTTATAATATTAGCGCGAACGTAAACGTCAGCTGTCATGTTCAGTTGACGTACGAAGTTCATATTGCATCTCTTTCTGGCGTACGCATTTATATTTTCTGTCTTTGTCATAAGCCGCTCCGCACCGGCTTCCCTAAGTCCTTATTGGCCGCGGTTGTTCAATGTGTCAATGTACATAGTGTCTCACTTTTACTCGATGGAGTAAAAGAGATCGCACTATGAAATAGATGTACTCGATTCCCGATTCGCGTCCCGGCTTACCTTTTAACCGGTAAAGCGAATCGTGGGTTTACAATAAAAGTTGTAGGCGTTTATTGCATGCGTTTTGCTCAAAAAAAAAGTTTAGGCGTTTATTGTTATTTTCAAGCAAAGGCTATACACGTACATTATTAATTTAAATTATTATAGTTATAGTTGATATTTTTAAATGATACTTAAATAAACTGAATCTTAGTATTTGCCATATTTCAAAAGGGAAGCCGGTAGGAATCGAGTTATATGGACCCTTCGCCACTGCTAGACCTGCCCCCAGGCTGAGTACCATTTTGGTAACCTCATCAAGAGATAAAACAACATTCAAATATTCAAACTGGGACATTATATTTGTTGGCCAATTATAATTGGGTATAGTCTCTACGTGTCTATAGAGGGCTACACTGCAGCTTTAAAAAGAGAGCTCAGAAGAGTACCGTACGATGCCAAGACAGCGCGCGGGAGTCTTTTTGACCGTTTTGAGTTCATGCTTAATGGACCCAACTGGACACAAGTATGCGCAGAGAGTGGTTGATTTCATACTGATTATATAGATATTTATGGCTTGTGTCCGACGCAAGATACAAAAGTATCCGATCCACGTTTGCGTCCTAACACAAAAAATCCTAAAATATTTACATAAGTATAAACTGTATAATTACAGGTAAGTATTACAAAATTAAACATTTCTACAAAATCATAAACATATGCGTTAATTTTATTGCTTCTGCTATACCTGACCTGGCCAATTAATATGTATACGAACGGCAATACGGAACACAAAACCAAATTGTAAATGAACAAAACACAGCTGTGTGTGTGAGGTAACATCAACAGTATGTGCAAAGGAGAACAAATATGTTTAGCATATAAAAACAAGAGACAGGCGCGGGGCGCTGTGACGCTGTGCTAGGCCGGAGGCAGGCGGAGCGGGGCGCCACAATGTATGCTAATGTATTCTAATTCAATCATACAGGCCATCATAGTTAATTTACAAATAAAAGAGAATATTTAGCAAATGCGTCCAAAATTATACTTCAATGATACAACGGTTTACTCACGTGTATTTATAGGGATAGTTTGACGCGACCCCGCCGCCGCATCAGCTCATGATTAAGGACTCCGGTTGGATTCAAAACTATTCGGGCTATCCCGATAAATAAGCGTGAGTAAGTATGAATTATCCTCACGAAAGTTACTATGTGACATGCGTCCAAAATTATCGATATTAATTTTATCTAACCTCTTCCTATAGAAGATTGACAAATAAAGGCACCGAACGTTGCTACATTGAATTGACATCAGATTTTATGGAAGCCTCTGCTGAGTATACCTCCGAAATACCCGTGAGTTTAATCTGAAACTCGAATCAGCAATCAAAAACAATCGGCCTTGGCCTACTACCATTATTTTTAGAACATTTGCATACACTGAAATCTGAATAAAAATGCTTAGTTATTAGCCCATTTCTAATATCATTATGATATGAAAATGGTAAATCGTCTCAGTTATTGTGTTTCACCATTTCTTTAAATGCAATAGGTTCGCGTTTGGCTATTACAAAACTACATATTATATAGACTGTATCCTTACATAATTAAGTGAAATTAAGAACCAAGGACTCAATGGATATATCACTGTATGTTTGTAGGCAATATTTGAAAGTTTAAAGATAAAAAGCATGCGGAAACGATCATCTAACTGGATATTAGATAATTTAATTAAACCAAATAATACCTAATAATATATTCTAATCCGATTTTAACGGTTATACATTTTTATGGCTAATGTTAATTAATTAAGGACGGTGGAAAGTTTGCGAATTAATATTCACTGTTATAATTTAAATTATAATTGGTTAATCAGTTTGTAATAGGATTAACTAAGATTACATATTTAATTGCTCTGTTTACCAAGCAAAAACGCAAGCTTTGCATATAAATATTAGTCATGTGTTCTGATGACCATTCATCTATTAAGAACTTGAAGTTAATATTATTATAGTGATTTAATTAAATGTTATCAAATTAATAATCCTAATACTGGCTAATACCAAAAACAATAGAATCTTTTTTAAGAAGAAAAATAGAATCTTTTTTTAATATATGAACTATTTCTATGTTTTGAAAGACACGTAAAAATGTGGGTCCTGCGCCTGATCTCTCTGTCCGTGTCGGATTGCCGTCCCATCGAGCTATGAGAGTAAAGGAACAGAGAGTGCATCTGTGTTTGCGCTCACGCTAGTGCACTATAATATGTCCCGCGTAGATGGCTGATGTCATACTAACACTAGCCGCCGTGGCCGAAATCGGTCCGGAGATTATTATATAATAAAAATACGTCTAAATAATAACATTAGTATGAATCGTTCAATTACAAACGGATCATAACTATAAGGGCATACAACAATACATCGACGGCTAATAGCCGTCGCTAACAATGTTAACATTATAGGTAAAAGGGTTAGTTATGTCAACAGTGCATACAACATAACACAATAACACTATTCACACATTACTAATAGTTCTCGATTCGTATTAATTCCTCTCGCCATGTAACGGCTTGTGAAACATGCTTCTCGTATTGTTTTTATGTAGGTGTGACGTGTGTGTGACGTCACAACTGTTACGTCACACTTCTGGACAAGAATTGACGGAGCTATTATAATTAAGGGATTGCTTGTTAGTGTTTAACGTGTGGAGCTACGAAATTAGCGATGATTAGATTGTGTTGGAATTGTTTTGTTGGTTGCATTTTTAAGAGCTTAAACAATTATTTAATATAAACGTAAAAAATAAAAATATAATTTTTGAAGTTCGAGGTATCTACTTGTAAAAAATTCTCAGAATAATCAAACGCCCTTGTTTTTGTGGCCACACCATAAACGAAACATCTTCATTTTTGACAAACTTGTCCGACTAATCCTTATGAATGAAGGAAAGTAATGCCTGGTTGTCTGGTGTTCTGTCAGAGACAGTATGCGGGAGAATTTATTGTTACATGTTATTTGTGTTATTTAATAATTCACTTTAATAACTATTAAATTAATAGTTTATGTCATTGTTTTTCATTTTTACAATTCTAAATTCTGTGCTACTTAATTTAATTGGTCATGTGCCGTTTTAATTAACTATAAATAAAAACTAACGGCCCCCTCAAATTCGCTTAGAAAGGCACAAATGTCTAACAAATTTCGTGTATATGCAAATGAATGTGGTCTCGCACGGCTGTTTACGTAAACCTGCGAATGTGGGACCAAGGTGGGAATAGGTCAGGGGATGTCAATGTCACTTTTACTTTAGCACATATTGTATAACTCGCACTTAGAGCTGTTTATTTGCTAGAAATATAGTAAAAGAAAGATTTACGTCTTAGGTAAGAACGCAGTTTTAAAATATGGCTTTTTATCCAAAGAGGCCGGTTGTAAGCTTATAACTAGCTCATTTAGCTGATCACTAGTGTTAACTAATATGTTTAACCCAAAAAAAAACTTTGAAAAAAAAAACGATTGGTTTTATTCCATACTGAATTATTAATTGTAAAATTTATAATTTAAGTGAGTCAGCATAAAGCAAAATTTCCAAGTTTAAAAAATCCGGAAGCTGATTCCCATTATACAGAAGCTTATTAAGTCAGTAATTGTCTGATTAAAATACCAGCTGCATTAATTTTTATTATCATTGTATGATTATTTGGTCATGACAATGTTCCTCATCCGGGATGCGAACCCGCTTACCTTCGGTGCCTTTCCCGGCGAGGTGAGCACTGTAAGCACTTACTAATTAGGAGATCCTATATTATACTCTTAAATACATGATAAGGTTAATTATAAAAGCACTTTTGTTTTGATTAAGTTTAAATGTTTACTAAGTATGATGGTATTCGGGACAAAATAGTTCTCTTTAAAATCTGTAAAATGGCAACATAGCAAGCATAAGGGTTTTATTTTAACTATTTATCTTTAGAAGGCTGCGTTAGGCTGTGTTTTTAGGGATAAATAAATGGTGATACAGGTAAGTAACCTTACGGTCTCAGATACCTCCACACTTTACATTATCAACGTATATCGTCGATTAGTTTCCCCACAGTCAAACCATTGCTACGGGTTTTGGGGCTTAGCTTATAAGATACCTACTTTTAAGAAATAAACATAAATAAATGACATTAAGTTGATTCTACGAACAACTGGGCCAGTTATTCGTACGAGATAGAATATGAAACAGACATACACAAAATAAAGATTAGTATTCTCGCATTTATGTATTTGAATACTGACTTAAATTAGCAAGTCTAATAGTAATTTCTACGCCTAGATAGACAAGTTTACGCAAACGGGTCATTGCCTGTTATTTTTAACTAGCATAAGTTCGGTATGCGGCGCACAGCAGCCGCCGCGCCGGCCGGGTCAGCTGTGGGCTATCTCCGCATCGCGCCTACCAATGACCATTGCACCACCAGCTCTGGGTGGTGATACCACTTTATAATCAAGGTCTAATAGATATGTAATCTTAGGAATCCATCCTAATGAAAGACAAGTGGAATGTTGTTTGGCAGGGGTTATATTCTTGAAAGCTGGTCCGATTTGAATGGTACTGTAAATGAAAGATAATGGATTAAATAAGAAGGTTTGTGTATAATTTAAAAAATAAACGTAATTCGATTTTCTTGAAAACATGATATTATAGAATTAAAAACTACGTAAGAAGTCGCGGGATACTGTAGTGTCTGTAGTTAACAATTAATTCTAATTAAATAAATACCCATCGGCTCATTACTAGATGTTTGTGTGTCGTTGTTATTTTTGTATAAATATAAATTTTCCTTCTTTCTTCTAATGCGTTATGTAAGTGATGTAACATCTATATGTTTGATGCATGTTTGGAATTAACCAACGTTGCGTGGCGCTGGGGCCGGCGCGTGGTGGTGGTGCTGTGGCGATACCATCATAATTAATCGTCGACACGCGTACCGATTGTTTTAACAAATTGCCTAATTGGAAATATTCGTTAAGCTACTTTTAAATGTTACAACGATGGTTTTGTTTTATCATGATTAAGTATAGGAAAGTTGACGAGGTTGTTGTAATACTTAAATAATTTGAATCATTAAGCTGATGATGTAGCGACAGAAGTTCCAACATAATATTTTATTAAACAAAAATTTAAATGTGTTATATTCATTTTATAACGTTTCTTTATCAATAGAGTCTTTATTTTTTCTCTACGATGTTTAAAGAGTACTTTTGACTGCTAATGTAAGTTCGGCTCGAGTTAATTGAGAAAGACCGTTACCAAGCTGTGCGACACAAAATAGAATACATTAAAAAGTTAAGTTTTAATCAAAAATAACTTATCATACTTCGCCTACAGTTAACCCGCCTGACCCAGTTGTTAGTTTAGCTGGATCACTTTGCTGGGGGCTGAGGTTCAAGCTGTTTGGATGCTCGCCAACTATCACCAGTTTCCGATCCAACTTCACATATATAATATAGGTATGTTATAAGACATATATTCGCTGGCTAAACATAAATCCGGGTCAGACTAGCGGAGGTATAAGCCTTGTATTAATATCGTCGCCTCAACAAATCTGCAGTGGAATGGAGAAATCAATACCTTCTGAAAATAGATGGGCTACTTGAAACAATGTGCTTCGACTTGGTAAGTTAATAAGTTGACTGTAAAATGTGGTACCAATTTAGTTTGCTGAAACAAAATTATGTCAATTTATACACAAAAAATAAAATGCAACTTTTGATTCGCTGTTATGTCATTGAAGATTATAAATTAAAGTTTAAGCACGTTTTGTATTTATATTGTAAAACTAAAAGCTCTAATATAGGAGAACTTGAGAATTATTCTGATCAAAGAATGTTGTCGTTTACCTATAGTATTAGATTTTTTTTTGCTGTCCGGGGTAAAAAGCTATTATAATGACTTCAACCCACGCCGAGGGCACAGCATGGGGATACATATCTACTATAAACACCCCAGGCCTCTTCTCAGTCACGGGATCGGTTGCGATTAGGTCTCGAAGGCAAGTATATCTAAATGATCAGATTAAGACTTAGTAAGAGTACGTAGTTCACCATTATCTTATAAAGCATGCCCAACATTCCACCACACTCGTAACTCATAAGTAACTAGATCAGTGCGATAACATCATTCCGGTCTATTTACAGTGTATCATTACTCGGCAGTTAATGCTGAGATGGGATGTTAATAGCGCCAGATTATACACAACAGAACATCTTAACTACTGATACACTGCTGTGGGTAACTATCAGTGTTACAACAATTATATAAGCTTTGTTGTTGCGGGAACATTTGACCTTGGCGAGTGGCGAAAACACAAACATTAATACACAATTATTAAATAAATAAGATACGATATTGTCCGGACCGATTTCGGCCACGGCGCGGCGGCGCGGCGGCGATTAGTGTAACTATGAAATCAGCCTGGTAAACGTAACAGTTACAGTAAACGCTTGACATGTTATTGTACGTACAAGTGTGTGCGCAAACACAGGTGCGCTCTCATAGCCCGACGGGACGGCAATCCGGAGTGAGGGAGATACTACCGTAGAGAGATCAGCCACAGGACCCACATTTTTACGTGCTTTCCGAAGCACGGAAGCTGTGACATTTATTTCTGGAACGCAGGCAACATTCGAAAAGTCGGTGCGCGTCGAGAACTTTGACTTTGCAGTCTTGCGACCTTACCACTAGGCTATCACAACTTTGGTAAATAAATACTTACACACACCCTAAAAGCGAGTACTTATTTTATGGCCAATTTTCGTCACAGTTATGCGCAACGCTTTTCCACTATAGAATTTCCATTAGTCCCTTGGTCTGCACAAACATAATTGCTTACTAATTACTTCCTACAGCTGATGTAAGCAGTTACTCCGGACTTTTAGGTAAAGTCTACAATAGCCCACAAGAGTAGGTACTCACTGGGCCGCCGCTAGCCGTCATTCGTTGACATACACTTTCTTGTGTTCAAATATCGTGACGTAAGGTGGCCCAGTGTGTGCGCGTGCGCTAGTTAGGCAAGCTGATACTATAACTTTATTTGAAGAAGCAAAACTTGATGATTTTGATAAATATTTGCCGGAGATGATATAATATTCAGAATTAATTGCTTTTGCTTTTTCGATGAGCCATTTCGGCCAGTGCTAGGATAGCATGTACTGTTAGGGCTACAGCCCACCTGACCTGCGAGTGCAGTGTCTCTCCTCAAAACATGGCCCACTTAATGAGCTGCCCAGCGAGCACTCCCATCTGCACATGCAAGGACCTGTATAATGCCACGGATGACGCTGTGTTCATCATGTGGCTGAGTAGGTACTGGTCCAATAAAATAAAATTGACATTCATCGACACGCTAAGCAGAAGATAACAGGTCTAAGCCGCAAAAGTTTTGACTAAATCACAAATAGAACAAACAAGACTTCCAAGATTACTACACAAGTAACAACAAAGGAAAACCGGTGCCTAGACTGCATATTAACCATTTTAGTAATATCTTGAATGAAGACGTATTTTTGGTATTGGATCAGCTGCTAAAGCTGTGTCATTAACAAAATTGATATAGCTATTGCAATATTGTTATGAAGTATTGTATTTTGTATGGGCCCTGGCTGCCTAAATTAAAGAAATAAATAAAAATAAACATAACCCTATTACCAAGTGGATTTACTTCTGGGGATAATTATTCTTGCGATGTCAACAATTACAACATAGAGAACTCAGACTAAAATTAAGATCTGATTGTAAAGGTCCCGCGTAGTGTTAGCATACAGACTAGATAACAGCAGTGTCTCTGTAATGAGCAGTGGACGTGTGTTGGCAGCGCGCCGACTCCGGCCCGCCCGACGCCCGGCCGCGCCGTCACGCTATCTTCTTCAAACTTAACAGCTTCGTTAAAAATACTTGGCTACAGGATGACCTTAATCCGATGTTTTACTAACTGATGTCGTACCTACTTCAAATAAAAAAAAAAATACAATAAAGAAATTATTAAGACTTTAATTGAATACGTTAAAAATTATACAAGATAGTAGGTATTCTCATAACTTGCTGTGCTGTGTTTACAGAGTCTTGTCGTATTTTTAATGTAGCTTATAATGATAAGTATAGTAATAAACAATAATAATTTAAATCGCAAGAGAAAATACTATGTGAACCGTCTATAATAGTGAATTTGAGAGAGAGTAATGAGCAGTTTTGTCAGGTTGTGCTTGTGGAATACCGAGTAAAAAGTTTAAGCTAAATTACTATAAATGTGTTCATTGTAAATACGACACGCAAAACAATACAATAACTTTTTAGAACTGAAAGTTAGTTTTAGGACTGACGTAAGTTTTATTGGTACTTGAGAAACCCGTATCCCAGCCAATAATTAATAAATCAGTAATTATATTGTAACCATTTCCCAGCATCGTAAAATTGATGAATGACCATTAAATTTGACTAATTATATTGATAATAATGGGAATCCACGTTATTAACACAGGAGCACTAACAAATGTGCCTTATTACCTATGAAGCTAAAAAATTGTTCACATCGCATTGTTCAAGAAATTTGCATACTTGTGAAAAGTATGACTCAATTTACATATATCCATACATATTTGGAATTATCGTTATTTGCATATTTTTACGTAAGCTACAATTGAGTGAATTACGTGTTACTTTGTAATATTTCTATAAACGGTGATCAAATAAACTTCGTTATCACTTAATGATGATGAGAGGTGAATGTGAAACGTGGGAAACATAATATTTGGAATTAACTTTACCAGTTTACCTCATTTATATTGATATGCACGAAATATATATTGCGTATTTTTAAACAAGTGTAAAGGGGAAGTCCGTCGAGTTGTTTATAGAGTTGCCATAAAAGAATCAATTTATATGGAAATATTATCTGTGAAATAACAATAAGAGCGCTTGGCTGTGACGTGTGAAAACAATTAACTCTGAGGTTTATTACATTTCGACTGCATACCAATTAATGGTACTCCCGTATAAAGTTCACGACTGATGACAATCTGGTGTGGGCAGGAAAGAATGCCACCTTGGAGCAGTTTGCAGAGGGCAGCCATAAAAACATAGTATTTATTTCATTCCGCCGGATTGAAGGCATCGCCGCGAATTATGGAGACATTACTTTTTAAGGCTTTACTAATGTGAAGGTCGAGGCATGAGGGTCTAGGACTCTTACTTAATTGTTATACATTTAATATGGATCTTTATATTCTGTTTGGTGACATGTATGAACTTGAAACTTTTGATGTTAATAATAAAATTAAAGTGTGTCACTTAAAGCACAGAATAAAGAACTTTAGGAATAATAGGTTATGTAATTCTGATTCGTAACATATGTTATCATTTTCTCTTCATGCTAATCAGTAGGCAGAAACAAAATTGAAAAGATAAACTTTTTAATCCAGGCAGAGAGAGGGGCATGCAACACGGTATAATTTATTTTAATGATCCCCTACATAATTTTACCATAGAGCTTTATACAAAATAGATTTAAAAGTAAGTCACAGAAATAAGAATTTTGTAGGTAAAACATAGCTCTTAAAAATGTTTGCTACATTATATTATATCATTTATTTTTGTTACACGCAAAAAAATCTTACAGAAATAAAAAAACATCACAAATTATGATACCTATTACTAGATAAACTTATTTATTTAGTGTAACAAGGATTCATTTCACTGTCACACAGATTGATTCAGATGGTCTCTGACTATTGCACTAACATATACAGGTATACGTAAGTATGTATAGTAACTAGTAAGTCCAATAACCCAGCAGTAATGGTAGATGTTGTATTGATCTCCTGAATCACCAATACCTATATCCCGACGATTGCTTTCGGCCGGCGGTCGCGCCCTGTGAGGAAGTGGCGGTTTGTCTCTGAATAGAAAGCGGTATTGATTCAACATGGCCACGGAATTACGTCTGCGAGCATACATAGCAAATCCACCAAATGTCGAAAATGATAACATTTCTTCCTTTAATGTTTAATTTGAAGTGTTTTACGTAACATGTATTTCAAATTAAGGACGGTAAGGTTTTCCAAATTTGCATACGCATACAACTTTTCGTAATTTAAATGTCTTACTAGATAAGTAATTTATACATACTCATTAAGACTTGGATGCATACCAGGCCAGTTGCTTTGGATGTACAACAGTTATCGTAAACCTGACCTGTATTAGGTCAGGTTTGTTGGCATAGGTTGCGATATCGTCATCACATATATAACATATGAGCTTATTTTATGGCTATAACGGATAGGCAAAACATACCTTATAATCCTACATACATGTAATAGTAAGATCCTTTTCAATAGTGCGTCTGTTATTAACATGAAAACCAAATAACACGAGGCAAGCAATTAGTGCTCTACATAGTAACGGTTGTTTTATATTAAATTGTTTATTCTATTCAAGTAGTACTACTACTGGCCACTTAAAATGCGTGTGTTCATTAAAATGCGTTATAATTTGTAAAATGAGATAAGTATGTTTACGGAGCTCATTACCAGCCTCCTTGGTCCAAAACTCTTATAAAAGCCTTCTAGTGGCATTGAAGATGATTGCATCTCTTTTAAACAGATAAAATAAATACCATACGTGTATAATTGGTTATTAACATAAACTCACATGATGAACGAAATATTTATTAAAATGAACACATAATTCACTTTAATGAGTTAAACCATAATTACTCGAACAATTTAAATGTTGAACGCACATATTTATGTGTATTATCATAATTGTAAACCGAGTAAAACCGGGCGAAATAATTAGCAAGTGTTACCACATCAACATAATGATATTATTCTTGAGGCGAAAGTTATATTTCGTAATTGTAACTCTCATAATTGTTTTCAGCGGCATTAATTAATGACCTAGGCATAATAGTAACACTAGCTGAATAGAGACATTTAAAAAGCACAAAAATATATAAAATAATTATTTTTAATTTTTAAATTAATTAAAAATAAACAAAAAAAAACAAATATTTTTTCAGAGTATAAAAGCTTATAAAAAAAGACTTAACATAAATGTACTCGTAAATTCTCAGCGACTACTAATTAGGCTTTTGACACTATTCATTAATTTCGGACAGATAACTTGTGACTCCTCATTTTTAATTACTCGCACACCCTCTATTGAATTTGAGTATGTAAACCTTCGAGATGGATAATTACTGAATGAGAAGGAGAACTATCAGTATATGACATCAATCCTCGATTACCATGAAATCTGTAGCAACTACACGATCAGCGGGCTGCGGGGGGTGAGGCGCGCCCGCCGCCGCCGGGGGGAGGGGGAGGCGTGGTGCGGGAGGAGGGCGCGCGGGGGGGGAGGGGGTGTGGGCGTGGCCCGGTCGATACCCGGCGCGGAGGGACGCGCTCCGAACTTTCCTCGAATGATTAATGCCGGGACAAGGTTAAAAGTTGACGAGAAAAATGTACCGGGATTAGAGAGAATTCCAGCCTCAAATAAGCCTTTAAATCTATCTGTTTGCCAGTTTTCAGCAGGGAATGTCTGAAAAGAGAATAATGCTATCTGTTATCTGCAGAAATGTTGGACGGCTTTTGTTCTGATTTTAATCTAGAGGTGTGAAGTTTTCGGGTAATCTGAATTCACGAGGGATTTAAATGTTCCTTGCGTTAAATTCGCGTTTTCCTAGTAAATAGTAAAAAAGTTTTTTTTACCGCTTTCGCTGGTTGCTAATTGATGACTATTAAATTACCGAAAACCTACCAAAGAAACCAGTTAGTTACTAACTAGGACAATCATACTCAAATAAAATGTTTCAATTTTAGCATAAAGTTCTTTGATTTTCTACTTCCAATTTAGCTTGAACTAGTTTCTAGAAATCTCCGCGACAGTCGCGGGGGCACGTTAAATATAGTGACGACTGGGAATATAAAATTGTAAGCTCCAGTCGCCGTCGAAGCCTCGATAGAAATAACATTTAAATGGGTTACTGGTATCTAGAGACTAGGTTATATTCTTATTCTTGATTCTAGGTAGGAATTATGTAAATCGCTTGAAAGAACCGTATAATATCGAAGGTTCGTTGTGAACTTAGGAGTAGGAGGAAATTTAGGCTTCAATTAACAGGCATTGACTCGAAATCTAGTAATAGTATAGAGCCATAGATTTACTTACATTACAAAACATTTACTTGTATTAATGACAATAACCTGTACCTACTTGTAACAAAAGCTTATTCTCTTATAGAGAGAAATGTTATTTAAGCTTGAAACTAAATACTTTTTTAACAAAAAAATATAAATTATTACATCCTGACACATTAAAAAGTCTACCTACGACTCTACATTAATTTAACAAAACTAAAAAAAAATACATCCTATTTTATAATTTTACAGCTAAACAGCACGATCGGCTATTTTCAGCCTTGAATAAACTATTTAAAACAATACAAAACCTGCTTTAAATAAATAAAAAAGCCTTCAATTAACGTAGAAAATAAAAACTACAAACACGTCACGCCGTGCGTGTCTCAAGTAGTTGCTAGGTGTAATAGTGAGGGAGCACGGTTCATTCAGACCACCAGCATGGCTACCATGACACCTTAAGGTAAGCATACTGCAGGTGTACAAGCGAGATGGCATACTACACGGCATAGAGCGGCGTCTTTCTTCCACTATCCCAACAGACTTATGTTAGGAGACCATGGTAAGCGGTGTGAGTGTTAGGAAGCAAGTAGGTAAGTACATTTAGATGACCCCAATAAGGCAGCTTGGCTTGTTGGCGACTAAACCTTATAATGCGAAGAAAGGCTTTGTTAATGTTGTTGATTAATGGTGTTATTTTTATTATAACAGGCAATGAACTGCACAACCGAGTAGCGAGCGCTTATTAATTTACACTTTTTACATTTCTTTTATTTTTAACTAGCTGACCCCACGAATTGGAGTTTAACAAAAAAGGTAAAATATTTTTCTGAAAGAAAAGTAAGCTAAGTTACTCCTTATTACATCAGCTACCTGCCAATAAGTGTCACGTCAAAATAGGGCCAGCCATTTCAGAGATAAGCGAGTACAAACAGAAAGACAGACAAAAATTGAATTTTATTTTGTTGGGGTAAGTAAGTATCGTATTTATATGCATGTAGAAAAAAACAGTTCTTTCAATATTACAAAAAGATACTTAAATTTTTGTAATATTTATACTAAAAGATTCGATTATTTAATGAGATCATATAGAATTAAAATTACTACTTAATTATAAATATAGAAATAACTTCTCAAATATCAAAGGAAAATTGATTAAAAATTGTTATTTATTTTTCAATGAGTGTTGCACAAAGCGACCCGCCGTCGCCACCCCGCCGCCGGCCGCACGCAATGAGTTGCAGAATGCAGTTCATTACGGAGCCGTTCGTACGGAAACCGACGTCACGGATATACCGTTTATTTTTCATTCGTTTAGGGTTGCTTTCATGCGGACTAATTGAATTATTGTCAGAGGGATACTGGAGCATTCATACTTGTTTAAGATAAAATAATTTTATGAACTGTATTTTAACCGCGTCATAAATCAATTTATAAAGGCGGTACCACATTGTAAACCACATATCGTAATAAATGGAAAAGAAAATTAAAGGCAAGTCACCTAGACACGTTTAGTCTTTTAAAATACTAATACTAAATTTCGTCCGCGACTTACGGGACCCCAATGGCAATAGATAAATATACTCTGTACCCACCACTAATGAATGAAGAGACCTGACTCGCAGAGTTTATGACGAGTGGGGTCAAGGGGCGGGGGCGCGGGGGCCACATTTATCATTATTTTTAATAAACCGCCGCAAAAAGGACATACCGCGAATGAAATAGAAACAGTTGATTTAATTAATGCCAGTTTTCCCTGGAACTGGATATTTCTTCTTGTTTTGTCAGTCGCTCGGTAGATTTATTATTTTTGTATTTTTCTTTCGCTTCGTTGCTTCGTAATTGGGCGCTGGCTTGGATTGCTCGGATTGCAAAAAGTATTAGAAAAATGTAGTTATTCTTTGTATAGAAAATTCTAGTTTAGTTGCTAAATAAATTATGGACTACAGAGGATACAGTATCAAATAGTCTTCATTTGCGTAGGCTGCCCCCTAAATAAAAGTTGTTAGGCTCGGATTTCAGTCTTACATTTTTTATATACGTTAGTCAGTCAAATAGTCAGTTCTGTAATTTGCAATTTACCAAATGAAAATATCCTCTCAGAGTTTCTTGTAGCACAAAAATTTCGGGACCATTTTCCAAATAGTTTTATTTAAATCTTAGCTCTTGTATCAGGGGAACAGTAACCTAGTCTATAAATAAAAGCTCACCGAGAAAGCCAGACTGTGCCACTAAAGTGCTATTTAGTGCTTCAGACGAAATCACTCAAATGTAACTGCTTCACATTTACTTTCTTATTACCTGAATTAAGTGAAAGTATTCGTTTGACTTTATTCTCTAAAGGTGACCTTTTTTGAACTTTGTCATTAAGGTTAAAAGTCTATGTCTTAATGTGACTAAATTTAACAAACTGAAACTACTACAGCCATTACAGCATTGTCTAAATTGTCATGTATTATACTTTACTTTTGCAGAAAAATATTAACAGACTAGATTTGCTGTAATGATACCTGTACTCCCTATGCAAATCACGTAGGTACGCAAAATCTTTTCTAACATGCTCTATAATAGCTAGAGAATCCTTGCTTTTAAGATTGTTAACTTTAAGAAAATACCACCATATATATCCAAATTAAGACATAGTTACAAAAGAAAATGTCAAGAGTTAACTACCGTGAGTACCACTTTGCGCAGTGGTGCCTGGTGGTTACCGCACCACGTGACTATCCGAACTGCATTATGACATAATCACAAAAACAACTGCCTACACAAATATAAGGTTAAAACAGAGATAGCCTACCTAATATTACTTCGCTTCGTTCACTTTTGTCTCTTCAATATCGAATGCATCATATCTAATATCTCATGTATCTATCGATAGCCGGGATAAGATACCAATACCAATTCCAAAATTCATCTCAAAGACTACAATTACAGCCTAAAATAAAACAGTTGCAGTTGCGGAAGCGAGACAGCGCTATACACGGCGTTTCAGCATCTCTTTTGTACAGCCGACAGCTTTACTTTTAGTGGCAGTGATCTGTCCCCAGTTTGCTTCAAACTCTGAGGATGTTACAAGATATAGGTGGGTTCTGTGGGCAGTACGTGCGCTGGGTGCCAAGGACCGCGGGTAATGAGTCGTGGCCGGACCTGACCAGACTGCTCGATGCCAGGGTATCGGTAATATTTGCCGAATTTCACCCAGATTGCGGGATTTATGGGCGTCTTAAGCTTGTGGAATTGATAGCCGTAAAATATGAGACGGAGGTAGAAGTTTTTTCTAAAATGCTAGACCTAAAACTTTAGATTGTGGATGCGAGGCAGGTAGTCGCATCACGTAATATGATATAAGTTAGACTGTAAGCCAACCCCGACATGTCTTGTGACTGAAAATAATATATCATAGACACAATTTTGGATGTTACATAATTAGGCTTCTTATTATTACAGTCAGATTAAAAAGTGTCAAATGTGCTAGATAAACACGTCATGAAATAAGTCAAACAGGGATACAACCTTTGTATTTACTCCGTGGATACAACATAAAAGTGATATCGTAAATTTTGCTTCACTTCTTTTCAAATAGATATAATACCAAAATTAAGTTTTACATTTAGCTTATCATTTAAACAGAAGACCTAACATAATTCCTCGTTACATTATAATACCTTTGTCTAATTAGGGAATTAGTTCATACGTGACGCGTACTTACGGACCCTCGTTACACAAATACCGGCTAAAAACAAGAAACATGTGATATGTATGCTAACTAGGGTCGCCAGTCGGTAGTGCCCCCCGCGTAGTGTTGCCCCCGCGCGAGTAAATCCCGGGCGTCACCGCGTAATCCCGTGTAATCCGCACACGCCGTTACTGCTATCCACACTTCTCATATGGGTAGTAAAACGTTTGGTGCGGTATAATAAGAGGAAAAAAATAATATTTAAAAAGAACTTATTTTAGAACGTTTTTACATAAGATGACAAGTTCAAATCAACTGTGGTTTTAATCTAACCTTTAAAGAGCTTACTTTCAGCACTAGAATAATTCTGAAGTATATCGTTACCGAAATGCTTAAGTGGCAGAACTAAAATCCATTTAAATCAGACTATTATTTAAAACACTCGGTAATTTTTTTTTATAATTATTGCCTCCCAAAGATGTCCTGTTTGCTTCACCCAAAACTCTACTAAACACATCTATTCAACATACACTACACATCACGTATGCTTAGTATCAGTCAAACTGATCAATTCAGCTCAACAAACATTGAGGTTGACTTTGTACTTTGACATATGTACGCGTAAATCCCGGATTCCTGCGCCCGGGACAGGCGATAATCCCGCGGCTTCCCCACCCTATTAGATAAACTTGACGTCTCGGTATGGGAAGCATAGATTGGGATAGACAGGCGGGAGAGATTTGCATTCGGTTAGGTTATGTAATAATGTTAATGACTTTATGTTTGCATAGATATACTCAAAATTCTCTAAAACGTAAACACTTAATCGTTATAATTACATGTTAACGGTTTACTCACCCATACTTATTGGGATATCCGACGCCGTCGCCAGTTTGACTCGCGAGTCGCGCGTCCGCTCATGGTTAAGGAGTCCGGTTGGGTCCAAAACTAGTGGGGCTATGCCGATAAATATGCGTAAGTAAACCGCTAACGTATAATTAAAAAATCCACCTCACGAAAGTTATTACAATAAAATAAGATTTCGTTCACACCATAGATATTTAGATATAATAAAGAAGACTGAGTAAGTACCACAAAAATCGTATTGAGACCTAGAAAATACCACGTCTTAGGGATGATACCCCTTTTAAAATGAGATTAGATGAAAGTGCTCGTAAAGCCGAGGATCCTGCACCCCCCGCCCGCTTACCGACACTCTCCATCTATAAGTTAACGAGAAATCCTTTATCAATCGAATCCTCCGCAACATTAAGCCGACAAAGTGAAAAAGCTTTCACTAAGAGCTTCATACAATATTCTATTCGCCGCAAAAACTGTAACGCTTTGCAAAGACCTAGAATTACAGCCCGAGAGAAAACATTCCTTCTTTTCAAGAAAAAAAAGGCTTTTAAGACACTTTCAACCTTAAATCTTTCAGCTACAGTTGATATTCCATTGAAGAAATAATCTTAAAACGTTGCTAAGATTTCTTGAAAAGGAGCATAAAATTCTTCTCCCCCAAGGTAAACTAAACCTTAAACCTGAAAGCATAAAGTTGAAATTCACGAAATCATTTACAGGGAAAAAAATCAACGCCGACTGTCTAAGAAAATGGATTACAAGTTGGTTTTGAGTGCATTATTATCGTCGTTCTCATCAAAACTTGCTGTTTTGGGCTTAACGAGCTTGTACAAACTGTTTTACATCGCCTCGAGAAAAAGTTAAGGGACTCGAAGGTAGGATAAAGGGAAATATATGAGGATATATGTCTGTGCTTTTTTCACGAGGGATTTTGTGAAGGTAATATTTGAAGATACTTTATTTGGGTACTTAAAAGTACCTGATAATTTCTGCAATACCTGTATTGTTTACCGTTATAGATATTGAAAACAATATCCCTAACATTAATGTGATTTTATTCTAACAAAATAGTTCAGTACGAGGCTGACTCGCACATAAAGAGATACTTTATCACCCTTCACAAAATAGCGCTTTGCCCTTTTAATAATTGGTTGTTCTAATAGCAGTACACACTATTCATAATTATTTTATAACAGCACACTGCCCGCTGATGGACAAACGGAAAGTGTAGGTAAAATAATTAGGTTCAATCGATACCCTTTGGGTAGAAACGAAGATTGAAAGAATAGTCTTACCAAATGAACATTCAACAACATTTCCAGTTTCATTTTGAAACATTTTTTTAACTGTAAAATACGTTATTCATAACATTGAGTTACATTTTGATATCCGAGGGCTCTCATATCCACGAATATTTTGTAATCACTACAGAAAAACATACTAACGATGTCATTAAGAACGAAAGACATTTTAATCATTTGAGTTTAGGCTCTATTTCTATACAGTACGTTATAAATTTCTTTGTCAGATTGGAAGGATCCAGTGCTAGGGCCATAAGGGTACTTGAAAAGGTCATTGGGATAATATATTTGGATTGACAATTAGTAAAGTTAGGGAGGCTGGAGTTCGCTCCTCAGGGTCCAGTGCCTGTACGTGGCCTGTACTGTGTGGTGTCGAAGCAGGGGGATGACATTGTGGAGGTGAAATGGCGTTATGTTTGCATGTAGTTGGCACTTTGTTTTTACAATAGCAAAGGTGCTTTAAGATCTAAAAGTAACCGCGATCGAGTAAGTATTCGGAATAACCTGCTTAGAGTTACAAATAATAATACAATAGTCATAAATGAATGGATAATTTTCAATAAATTACAAGAAGTTACATCTGTAACTCGTTTCTGGTGATTATGGTTATAGGTACCTATAGGCTGTATCTGTGTTATATTAAATAAAGAAAAAAACAAACATTTGTTTTTACAATTTAAACAAATAAAACAATTTTCAGAATAAAACCGATTCAAATCCAAACAAAACACATTTCCCAATTCAAACGATATTAAAAAAACATAAACAATGAATCAACTAAAATAGATTGATAGCTCCCTGAGAACCTCCAGCCGTTACGTACAGTCACGAGCAAATACATGTTACCTACACGATCAAACAGTTGCATAAGATATATTTCGTGTTTCTGAAGCTGTTATGGAATATTCCTAATATTGTAAGCTAAACATAAAATGTTTAATTTGAAAGAACATTTTCACGATTTAATGAATCATATGACTAGGAATTAAACTTCAACTGTTTGGTCGGGTATACATGTTTTTGCTCGTGACTGTACTTGTATAATACCTCCACAGTAACTGCACCTCCGTGGGTGCTTGTATTCCCATCAATTCGTCCCGCCGGTTGTCATAACTCCAGGGTAAATATATTAGAAGAGAGGGATCGTCTGTCTCCCTCACACATGTCAGTCCCTAAGGTGAGGGCGAGCATATTAAATAGTTTATTACTTTGCAAGTTTGCAGCTAGTTGATGAATATGCATTTGGTGTTTAGATGCAAACGGGCAAAAGATTTTGTTTTCTTAAAATTGATTCATGTTTTTAGCCTGTGTTTTATGAAATTCGCAGACAGATTAAATGACTCACTTCGTTTGTGAAGAGGCTACTCTTGGCACCGAAAACAGTTTAATTTTAATTAAAGTGTAATTAGAACTTTAAAAATCTTCACTGTTCTGGTTTTGTGAAGTCTGTAGTGGTTTGTTAACATTAGTGGAGACATCATATTTCGTGAACCATTTTCTATTTGAATCAAATACCAACACCGTTGTCAAAGGCTTTTGAAGTATTTGGAATCAACATCTGTATATAAGAATACAGAAAAAATGAATAATACTGCGCATGCTAATTGCTAGGAGAACAAATACTCTGGTTAGTTATCATCGGGCACGCTGTTATGCTACTAGCGGTTGCAAGCGTCTTTGTTCGCGAAAAAAAAATCGGGATGAAAAATAGATACTTAGATTCTCAGACTTAAAAACAAAATTTCAAGAGAATCGGACAAGGCGTTTCGAAGGAGTCGGTAACTAATATTGTGACATGGGAATTTTATATATAAGATATTTATTATTTTCTGTTATTTTACCCACCGATTACGTCATACAGTTATTTATCATATAAATGACCAGCCCCATCTCCAAGGTACCAGGGCGTCATAAACGCACGTAGCTCCCGCCTCGGGACGCGCGCTGTATCACCCGTGCATGTAAGTCATTCGGCATGCGTCCCCCGGCGCCGCGCGTCGCTCACGACGCCCCCGGGACTGCTGAGCTGCCCCGAATTCAGATCGGGAGAGTACACCGGTAGGGTACTGAGTGCTAGAGTAATATACAAATATCATATTTGGTTAGTAAAAGAGTTGAACCCGCCAAGTGCAATTTGATTCGGTGTTGCGTAGCAAGTAAAATAGGTCTCTATACCTACCGCTTCCTACTGATCTACAACAACAAAATATCATGTCGCTTTCAATATTTATTTTATTCCAGTTTTTGTATTGTGGCCACAAATACATCGTCAGCGAAAATGTAACCTGTTTTACTATCAAGTTTCATAGAACTTTAGACAGCCGGCGACAGACGGACATACAGTTTTAGTAAGGGTCCCATTTATACCCTCGGGAACGGAGTGATAAAAGGTATAGGTCTTCCAGTTTCGTCATAACTCCAACAAAAAAAAAAACACTTAAATCTATGGAACCACTATTTATCCCCTATATAAAACAGGAATTATAAGTGCATAGTCTTCAGGTAAATTCAAGCTACTTTTAAGAAAAGTCTAAGACTATGAGGCGCTTCAATATTTACGAAGCTTTAGCCACAAAAACTCCTTAAAAGCTTTAAAAAGAAAGTGTTAAGCTGCAAACTACTTTGAAACCCTTTTCCTTTTAAACTGGAACAAACTACAATAAAAGCTGAAAAGCTACACAAAGTAATGTAATTTAAAATACAATTTCTACAATGTAATATAATATATTCTATTTACAGTTCAGAATGAAATTGTGTGAGCAGAACTTTGCAAATAGGAATAACGTTTCTAGCGACATCTAAAACACAATAACTTACAATGTACGAGTATGCACACTAAGTTATCCAATTTCTATAAAGCTTTGTTCTCAACTGTGTTAGGTGCAATGACAGTAATATAATGTTAATAGAGACACATACTGTATACATTATTCATGATATGATATGATGTCATTATCGGATCTGTCAGCTGAGTTGCATTAGCTGTAGATGATCTCTGTTGTAGGTGGAACCTATCAGTGTTTATGATCTATATATACACCGTGATTTTTAGGTCGTTTTAAAAAAGTCGTCCACACAATGTATCCGTCATAAAATACCTCTAGGCGCGAATATAATTTTTTTATCATTAATTAAAATAATATGCATGAAAAAAATAAATAATACATTGGAAATATGAAACATCCTGTTAAAAATGTTTACGTATCAAACTGTTGAAGATACATGCTACATACTTACTGCGAACATTATGATTGCAATAGTAAGACAGCTGTTTTACGCTAAGGTGAATGACCTGTGATAAGACGCCGCCGCGCCGCCCGCGCGGCCCCTTTGGCACAAGGTTCGGACCGCGCTCACTACAGAGTGTTCGTAAAACTGCCTTGTGTCATAATAATGAATAATATTTTTATTCATTCAAATCTTAAATAAAAACATATTTTTTTATTATAAACGTTTACTAGTCATTGGATACATGAACTGGGCTGCTTTTTTAAAACGACTTAAAAGTCACGGTGTATAATTTGTATTAAGAATTTAATATGAGTCACTTTAAGTTCGCACGGGTGTATTACTGTTTTTATACATATAAACTTTTCTCTTGAAACATCATAGCTATTTTGTAACTTTGTAATTTTAAAGATCTAATAATATACAGCGGCAGACAGACAATGGAAAGCGACTTTGTATTATGCATTAATTTAAAATAAAGTTCTTTAAGTTTTACTTTTCCTCCTCAATCCTCTCAGTTAGTAATTACATGGCACTTTTTCCTAAACGATTTTCAAAGACACCAATTATGACAATATCATAAGATCAGTATAACATCTAAAATAGGGCTATTAAATTAATAAAGTATTACAGCAAAACCTGCAGCGCACCATTACTACTCAGTAACAAACAACATTCTCAAAGTAAGCAATTATGTACGATCTAAAAGGAAACTTTCATACAAACACAACCAGAGTCTGTTGTATTTTTAAAGGCTATTTCCATCTGCAACTGCAGTTTATCCCATGAATATGTGAGCGGTGCCTGCAGACGGCAATGGGCCGCATTTAGCGTGGACACGCTAAACGACTTCCATTCTGTGCTGTAAATAAACCGGCGGCTAGACTCGGCTATAGACTATAGGACGGTGCAGCTCAACATCCGATGCCACTGGTTAAATGACGCTTGCCTTTTGTATTTATATCCCCGGTTGTTGTTAATTGCAGATCCTTGTAGAGTAAGAGAGGAGAGTATTTTAGTCGGATGCTAATGGTGGCTACATTAATTATTTAGGAGTATGAAATGTAGTTCTATTGTTTCGTAATATATTAATTGGGTAGTCGAGCGCGTTACTAAAATAGCTATACATTAAGGTAAGTATCATGGAATAATATTTCTGCATCTGATTTTGTTTTAAAATGTTTTATAGTCCTTAATCAAAGTACCAATTCGCGGTTCCAAGTGACTTGCACGTTGTTTGAATGAGTGCAACAATCGGCATCAATACCTATTAACATTTCATGGTTACATTCAGCTTACTAAGAAACCTCCTTAGATGTTTATTTCGTAGTATTTTAGGTATGTAAATAACATATTATGCTTTTGTAAGTACGTACTTGGTACTTGTACTTAGTTACGAAACCACATTATACATTTTGGAATCGTTACTTCTGCAAGTACAACAACCTCTGAGAGGAACACATATTATTCATTACTTATTAAGCTCTTAATTTCAATTCTCCCGAGTCTCATAAATCTCAATAATACATAAGCGTAATATAATGATGTGAGTACATACTACATAGTAGGCGATGAATGAGCGGCACGCACGGCGCATGCGCGGGATATCGACCGCCATATTTATAGTATCCGCCGATACAGCGGTGCAGTGCCGTGTGGATCATTAAGGTTGTATATCATAAGGCCAGACGTTGGGGTAATAGGTATAAATATAGAACTATTCCAAACGGCCAGCAGGCAAGTTATATTTCTCCGAGCTGATCGAGACTTCAAAGTAACCATACTTTAAAGTGTTGAACTGAACCGATGAATCAAAATCACGCCACTACACAACACACACACACTACACTTGTAGGTAAGGGAATGTCATTCCCATATCTATATTGAAAGTTATTTACTCATTTTCGATTCTGGTGCGATGTAACATTGTGTCAGACATTGGTTAAGTTAATACATATCGACATAGAAAAGCTAAAAAAGTAAAAGGTAGTAGGTATTATAGCTAAAAAAGTATAGTAAAAGTAGTATTTTAAGATGTAGTAGGTAACACAAAAGATTATGTAACTGTTCATTTGTAAGTTCTATAAAAACGAATAAAAATAGAATTTTCGCATACCTTATGAACGCCGGAATTAATTATCTACACGCTTGAAATAGAATGTTTTATCACCCATTTCTCTTTAGAATACTAATTTCAATCGTAATATTAACTCAGAAATCAAAGTGCCTTAATTGATGTGAATAATTTACCTTGTAATTTGTCCTGTAAAGGCAAAGCCATTATCAAGCGAAGACGTTCACAAATGAACCTAATTTCGATTACAATAATTTATTTCACTCATTTTACATTCCTAATTAAATTGAAAACATTACTTTATGAAATGAAAAGCCCCATTTAATAAAAAGAAACAAGTCACAATCGAAAACATTTTCTTCATTTGAAGCTAAAATGGATTTTCGTATTTTTCTAGATTCTCGAACCGTCTTCAATATATCTGTGCCCGAGGCTAGATCTAAAATATAAATGCTGTATAAATCGAAGCTGTACAAATCCTTTGGCGAAATATTCCAGTAATATTGCTGAGTAAACTCCGGCCGCTCAAATATTTGAATCAATCTGAATTATATTACTGTCAGCTATTTGCAGAACTATCCTACATTTTAGGTACCTATATTGCGAAACAAGATATGTATCTGGTTACTAAGGATGGTTTAAGCTCACTAAAATATATAATTGAAATTAAAAACACGTCGTTTAATACGAACAACTCAAACCAGTCCTGATGGTATACGATTGGTTCGAGGTGGTGTGGGGCAGGAATTGTGAAAGCCTCTGCTGAAGCTTTTGCCCAAGAAAGCCATTAAGTACTAAAAAAGTTAAAGATAGTAGATAGTTTTTTACTAATTCTTGTGAAAAACTAGCGAGACGATGATGGGACAAATAACTTTAGTGTCCATTAGCATGTTAAAGTTACACATGGTAGCTAGTCATTGCATAGAGCGCTTATCTCGTAATACACTTTCTTTTCTGTAAGACAGGCGTTCCTAAATTAAACAAAACAAATGCTACAAATAGCACTTTTAATCGTGAAAAATAGCAATTTGACTTCACCCCGTATTATCCACTCCTAACTGCTTCCTGTACTTTACCATAATCAATAGCCTTAATTATTCCGAAATGTAAACTAATGACATAGTCTGATTTTTTAAACTAAAGAATAATATTTGAAGTAGAAAGAGAGATAGATAGACCAAGCATTAGTTCCAACGTCATTATGACATTACTTAGAAAATACCTAAAGTTTTCTCTCGTTCTGTTGATCAAAGGTCTGTAACAGACACCTGTCTATTTCAAAACATAAATTGGTTTTATCAAACTGTAACCCAATAATATTATAGACTCTATCATCTCTACATTTCCCGCAAACGTGGGCGTCCCGTCAACCTACTGTGTTTGAGAATATTACAGTAACTAAATATCAAAGACTTTTCGAGACTAGATGTGTTTCATAAAACGATATTATGTACAGCAATAAACTAGTTTCTAGACTGTTCGGAGCGACATTTTTAAAGTAACTCAACATCTAGTCTCAAATATTTATATTCCATTAAATATACTGCGTGGGTTGTCTATTTGAACGTGAATAACATTTATATTTCGTAAAATGTTTTCTTTATTAGTTATTTATAGAACACAAAAGGTTTTGTTTTGTATTCAAATCTATGTGAGAACTATTTATTAGAAAATTATATTATTGATCTAGCACTTATGCGTCCTTAGAGTCACACCACCCTGAAGAATACGTTTACCCATACATTTCAAATAAGAGTTCGTAGTGGTGTAACTCGGCCGAACATGTGTTCCGTCGGGCTGCTGGATGAGACAATTATAAAAAGCTTAAAGGTTTGGCCGACATAATCTTCACACATAAAGAAGAATAACAACAAAACAACCTTTTGTATAAATCTATGTAGTTAGCTCAAGAACAGACTTTGAATGTGTCGCCGGACTGTAATAGCAACTTTTATTTTGGCACCGACTCTCGCACTAAGGTATATTTAATCCTTGTGTCACGGAAGGTTTCATAGACATTCAATTCACATGCACTAATACACCCAGACTCAGAATAAGCATTTGTGGATCACACAGCTTCTTGTCCTACGCGGGGATTGAATTTGCGACTCGTCACGCACAATAGAAATTGGCGTGGTGACCTATACCACTTAGTTATCTTTGCAGTCAAATGCGATATAAACCGCCTAATTTCCATACTCATATTAAGATAAAGTTGTAATAATTGATTAAAAGCATGCCAGCAATGTTGTTTTTTTATTACAATCATTAATACACCACTGCCCTAGAGCAGAACTTATACAATAAGCTCTTAAAGGATGATTCTTAGCATTGTGTAAGCGAGATAGACGTACATTAAACATAACGCCATCACGCTTGCACCACTCTCATTTTCAGAGCTCAAGGGATTCACATTAAGGTCTCGGGGCAAATGTTCTCTCCAACTTAGCCTCATTTATTATGAATGTAGCCACTTAAGTAAATAACATTAGTGTATTAGCAACAATTCTTTCTGTACACGAGCGTTAGTTGTGTCAACATTGTAGCGTGTCAACGGTAACTTCATTACTCGAGCTTAATATCAACTGGCGTATTGTCAGACTTTATTTTTATTGTAATCCATCATCTTGTGATATTAGTTAAATACCATTATTACATGCACTAATACTACCTTTCTATTGGTATTGGGTTTGGTAAAACGGGTGAATCATGGTAAATTTATGGTGAAGGTAATTGTGAGACATAAATGTTTGTTATTTCATATCTATGCCCCTAACTGCTATCACAAATTCAAACCTTTACAAATCAAGGAATTTGTGATTTATTCTTATAAATAGAACAGTTAAATTAATATCTGATCTATTTCAGAATACTGGATTATCTCTTAACATTTGTTTTACCTTGATCAATGATATTATTATGATGGTCAAATACCTTACTTTTTTTTTTCAGTTCTAGTTATATCAATCTATTACATTTAATATTCGCCAAACTTATGAGATAAAAAGCGGCCTATTGTCCATTATTTTAGAGAATATTGTGGTCCCTTAAGTAATTGGTGGAGCACACGTGGACCTGCTAAACCAACACCATGTACATTACACATTAAATAACAATGAGAAGGTAAAGGTAGAACTAATTACATAGAATTAAAGTAATTGCCAAGTAACACCGTGACGGTACGGCGGAGTAATTATCATAAACATAGTGCGAGCCTTTGTGGACCGAATGTGGTGAGGATTAATTATAATGAGTGCCTTAATATGGGACCTTTATTTAGCTAAGTTTGCTTCTAAAAATAAGTGTGAAAACGTCTATTTTTCCGTGTGTTTCTTTGGTAACAACTAATAATTCGTTTATAAAATGATAAGGTGACTGCTATTCAAACCCAAGTCGTTCCCTATTATTACGAAAGCCAAGAATACAACAAATAATGGTCATCAATTTACATAAGCCGTACATGAGGAAGCTGCCTGTTATCTGATGAATGTTTGATGCCAGGCTTCGCCCATCGACCGCCACAGCCTATTTTTAGTCATCGACCGGTCTATACCTACGTGAAGATTTCAGGGCGCGCCCATTGGCTGCGGGAGGCTGACGTCACGCGCCCCGCCCGGCCAATGGCAGCCGCGCGTTTTGCGCATGGCCCGAAAGCCTTTTCTACTCACTGCCGAGATCCGGCAGTCCGGGCGAGGTGTTCCCAGGTGTGCAAGTACCCGCCAACACAAACAAAGGTTAATATCATTTCATTTTATCTAAAACGCTATTTTGTATCATATTCATTCGTTACTAGCCAAATATATTTAATCTGTGATTTTTTGAATTTTTTCATAATTTTCGTAGTGTGTGAAAATTTTGAAAATAGAGCGAAATCGTTTTGAAATAACGTTCGTATCGATTTTTTGAATTGGGAACAGATATGTTAGTGTGTATTAAAAAGGTGTGGTAGTGTGTGTGCCCCGTGTAATTGTGGTAACAATGTTTGTTGGTGTGTGTTATGTAACGTTACGTAACGAGCGGCGCTGTGTGTGTGTGGGTGATGTATGCTTGAGCGGGTTACAGAGGTCGCGGATTTTCGAAATTATGTAATATAAGGGGTTATTAAGATACTGGTTCGTGAAAGAAAAGTTTACGAGAGAGTCTGAGCAAGTATTACTTTATCATAATGTGCAGTATCACGCTTTTCACTATTAGTTCATTTCAAACAACGATTAACTTTCCTTTTTTTATTCAGTTGTACCCGATTTTTATTAGTTCATAAGGAATGTCTGTTATTGGTCCGACGGCACCGTACGGACGGGCGTAGATGGTCTTCCTCTTTAATTACGTATGCGAAAGTGCTAAAACTCTAATCGACCGGTGTAGGATACAAAACGGTGCCGGTAACGGTTTTAACTTTTATAAATTTTCCTTCAAACGGCTAAAGACTTAATTAAACAGCTCCTATATATCTAAAATAATAACTAGGTAGGACAATCACAAATATACCAGCCCCATTAAAAACGTAACTACGTAGCGCTACGGTTACCGCTACGTTCAGCGTAGCGCGCCGTAGCCGTCGGCTACGTGATATAAACGTGCGGGGGATAAATCACATTATTGTACGATCATGGTAACATAAATACTTATAATGTATTCGTGTTTCATAAATACTTACACATTATAAGTAAATTTATTGAACGGTTAAATAATTTCATCAATAACTTACTTTAAAAAAAATGATTTTCGAAAAGAGGTTGTTCCAATTTCGTTCACGTTAATTCTAGTAACTTTCTATGCATATAACTTTTCTCGACGTAATTACAGGCCACTTAAATAAAATAAATAGTTACCACGTTTTATATGCCAAGGCTAGCGAGGCATTAACGAAGCTTGTAATGGATCTTTTCAAACTTAGTAATAACCTACTTACATTTGTTAAGCGTTTTACTTGAAAAGTTTCAGGTTTATTAACTTATAATGATTTGTGTTTCTTTAAAAAACTGAATGTGGTTTGCGTTATGTTTGAATGGTTTTTAGTGTTAGAACTTTGGAGGTTATTACAAGCTTAAAATAATATTCGAACTGGAGAGGCCCAAAATATTAGTGCCTTAACTGTGGGTCAAAATAATTAAATATCATCATCATCATTGGCCCCTAGCATCTATGACAGATGATTGAAACAGCAGCCGTGTTAATTTATTTGATTTTGGCACTTGCGCTGGTGGCTAACATGGCTAATTAAATATATGGAGGTCCTAATTATACCTGCACTAAACAGATGCTAAACCACAAATGCTTAAATAAGACTTCAAAATAAAAATACTGTGATTCGGAAACAATAGCGTAATAAATAATTCACAAAAGTTAGGTTTGGATTCACAAAGGGTGCGGAAGTCATAAACCGCGTCTGTTTCCGGCCACAAGATGGCGGCCGGAAGTGGCTGGAGTGGCGGCTTCCGGTGGTACTTGCCGCGGAGCCTCTCCACTTCACATAAGGGACATGTTTCTTTTTTGTGACGACTTTGGTACTTGGGGTCATATTATATGAGAATAAACCTCATACATAAGTAACCTTTAATAGGAATCATTTTCCTAAATAGATACTAGGTATTACATATTTAGTTAATTTCAGTGTGAAAGGTTGGAAGGGATGGTTTGACTTATTTGTTGTTTTATTATGTGTGGTATTTGCTAGATTTTTAAGACTACGTTTACAACTAGTGATTGGTGTGTAAGGAATGGGTATGTCATGATCATTACTGTTCAAACGGCTATTAAAGCAGTACTGTACTGCATTAAAGGGCGGCGGTAAGCTCCCCAGGAAGTTACCGTCTCATGTATAACTAGAGTGACATTAACCTTGTGTTTGTATTGTTGCAGGGCACACGCTGGCGCACCATGGTGAACGAGCCCACAACCAATACATATCAAATACACGCACTGACTTAAACCTAGATATACACTAAGTATCGCGATATTCAAACTAAAGCAATCTAATTTTAGACTCAAACTTTTTCGATATCGAATATTTGATCTTCAGTATAAGTAGTGAGGGATAGTTGCGGGATAGTCGCGGGATAGTGAGGGATAGTTGCGGGATAGTCGAGGATAGTAGAGGGATAGTTATTCTGTGGAGGGGATAGTAAGTGTCGACCGTGGAGGCGGAGACGGGCGCGCTGCTGACGCGGCTGGGGGGCGCGCTGCGGGGGAGCGCCGCCGCCGCGTCGCCCGCGAGGGTCGCCAGCTCCATCCGGGGCTACCTCACGCACAAGGTCGGCTCCTTGCAGCTGCGCGATACAGGTGAGCCACTCACACTTATTTACCAATACTTCGAAAGATCCTCGGCGATTTCCGTCACTTGTTCTGTTTGTAATCGTTCTGCAGTAGTTAAAGCCGGATTGCTTGGACCGGGGCAGCTGCTATCTCGATTTGCGGTTAATACAAACGTTATTGTAGTTTTACTTAAGTAAATTCTCATTAAAGTTTATAACAGAGATAGGGCTACGGTTATGTCACAATTCTACCCGATGGAGCTGCAGTTAGCTGCGCTTTTCCTTTTGGTTTGCCAGCGGCCTAGTGCAAACATCTTTTTAATTTTACTCTAGCAAATCAAATACTTAGTTTCGTCCGTTTTAAATTGTATTCGATTTTTGTCAGTTGTTTATCAACATCAACAAAGTAAAACTAAGCTAAACAATACCGTCAAAAAACTTTTAATTAAAATACCTCATTTAAAATTTAAACAATGACATTGTCTTTGGACTTATCAATAACGACCGTCAAATAAAACTCGCACTTCTAATAAAGCGTTCCCGTTTATCAATCTGATACGGACCCCAATGACAAGGCTTTACAAGCCCGCGGCAAACAATGGAAGGGCCTCAGAGACAAAGGTATTATTACTGGCAATGGTATTAAGACACGGCGGAAAATTCGCCGACGACCCCCAACGCAAACATTGGGACCAACATCACCAAGACCTCGCCCGTCCAAACCGATCAAATACCAACTTTATCTTGTAGACCTTAGAATTTAGTTTTGTTTGTCGACGTTTAATGTTTGCTAATGTTAACGATAAGCAAATATTTGTGGGACAATGTTATAAAGTAAATTGGGGGAGGATGTGACGTCATATCAATAAAGGAGCAGTACGGTCTGTTTAAATAATACCGTTACGGAATTATTTCATATTTTATTATTTTATGAGTCATTATCAAACGCGTATGTTAACTCGTAGCTGTTTAATTTTAAGCATATAAAACATATTTTAAAATCCTTGATTGTATTGTTTACCCTGGAAATCGACTAAACTTTACATGAGTCTGAGAGTGTCTGAGTACATTTGAATCCAATCGGATATAAGCTAGAAAAGGATCGAAGATAGTTGGAAAAGGATTCAATAGTGTAAAACTTACAAAATAAATATCAACTACAACTCTATTAAAACATACACTCAAAGTCATGACAAAAAAATGTAAGTACTCGTAGCTTAAGAAATTAAATATAGAGTTTCTTACATCTAGGCTAGGCCACAACTAGGTCCAAATTTACTAACTCTAGCTAGGAGTTAGACCTCGCCTAATATTTGTTTCTAGTTAAGTTAACCCTGTTGACACAGCTGGCTCGCCGGCTCGTGCCCGACTTTGGAAACTTCATTAAGATTTCTAGATCCGTAAACTGGATTAGCGAGGTCTAGTGGGCAAAGTAAACACATCTGAAGCTGCGTAATAGGCTATCTTACTGAGTCAAGGATTGCTTAAGATGTTTGCTTAAGTTATACGATTAAAGTATTAGTAGAATTATTCTCAGTTACCTAGTAACTAGTCAAGAAACTTGTGAGATTGTTGACTTACTAATGTTAGCCAAAACACGTGTAGACAGTGATCTTGTGTATCGTTAATTGAGATAGTCAATAAGTTTGCTGGGTATCCGAATTATAAATTCTATTGAGGCGAAAGTTTAAAAATTACGACTTGACAATTATGAAATTGAAAGCCCAGATGACAGTATGAGAAAAACCTCTATCCTCTATCTCCTCGAGTTTTATATAGCTTATAAATCTTTGTAAATACAAATAAATTAAATAACAGAGCCTAATCCCAGCAAATCGTTAGCCAATAGCCGTTAGTGGTTCGCAATCACACGGGATGGATGGCGCGTCTTAATTACCTCCCGAATTCCTTCTTGTAACTGCTTGTAATTTTTTGGAGTTAATTGGGTTCGTTCACAAATCTGCGGATGTTTGAAGCGATTTTAACTTGTAAATAATTAATTCAAGTTTTAGAGAGCGGAGGTTGTTTTGTGTAATCTTAATGAAAAAACACGAAAGTTTCTGCATAAAGCTGCCGTTTGTTGTAACGTTCCTGAAGTCTTATGTAGACAGTAAATAAAACTTCCAATAAAAGAAAGAAAGACATCCTTAAGAATTATATAGCAAGAGTTATAAAGGCTACAAGCAGAAGCTGTCTAAGCTGTCTAAGTTAAACAATATTATTTTAGCCAAAACGAAACACATTATGAACTAAACTCCAAGTAAAACTAATACAATATTTCCGTAGTATTTGTCTGTAAAATCAGGCTTAATATTTGTCGCTCCCGCCACAAAACCGCCCCTCGTTGTCCAATTTCGCCGGTTCTCCCCTCAGGCACTAATTGCGTCAATTACTGCGCCGTGGCGACGTGTCGCAGGTTCGAGTCCCGTGCAGGGGAGCCCGCTCTCGCTGGACATACTACTGAATTATTTATGTTCACTTACGGGATGTAGTGATGAATACATTTTATTTTGAGGGAAAGAGGAGCAAGTTTTTGCTTCATTAGGGTCTTAAGAAATATCTTCTAATGTTAACTGTAATCTCCTCTCTGTGTCTGTAAGAATATTTGTCATCGCTTTTACGCAGTGTGATGATTATTGTCTAGATTAGGAGTAAACGAAAAAGTGAATATACTAATTTGGAATTTCAATATACTCATACTGCTTACTACTAGCCCCCGATCGGTGACCGATACATATTAGCTCGTCATTCGGTACTATTAACAATATTAGTAAAAATTGCTTTTAGTAAATACAAATATTAAGCCCCCAAAACTCTAGTTTGAAGTATTCTCGAGTAGAAAATTACCATGAGCGTGTCACCCTCCCTACCGGTCCCCTGCTCATTAGCCGCTCGAATGAACTCGGACTATAATTTTTCTCAAGTAATTCCTATAATGACGGCACTGGGGTAGCTAATAGACGATAGCCTATAACCGTTTTACTAATAGCCCGGTTGATAAATGCGATATGAATTCTAATAAAATTTCTTTACTTACTCATATTATTATAAATCTTTAGTTTATTTCAGTATTTATATCTGAAACGACGTCAAATTTTATTTCTGAAGTATTATAATGTGAAGTAAAAAGTAACAGACAAATAATGTAGCTATTTTTAGAAGGAAACATTTTAGTTCACAGAAAAGAAACCGATCTGTTTCGTGATAATGGTTTACTGAAAGCCATAACATTACCTGTAATAAGATTTGTATGTCAAAGAAAAAGTTGACTCAATTTGAGGTTTTTTTTCCTCAAATAGCGGCAATATCTACATAATTTGGTAGCTTTGATTCCAAGAACTGTTCAATGTATTTGAAATTGATCAAAAATGACATCTCTATAAATACATATTTCTGATAACATCAAAATTTCTTCCAAGCCACACTTTGCTGTTGTAAGCCGATTTCCCAAATCAAAATGCGAAAATGGGATCGACCTCTACTAAGGCACTTGTGCTGAATAAAAACACACGAGATCTAGGTCACGAAGCTTTACATTGCGGCTTAAGTTCGTGATTTGCTTGCGTGCTTCCAAAGCGGACTGGCAATGAATGTTGACATTAATTTTTACCGCGGTTGATCTTTACTGAGCTCGTACGAAAGTAAATTGGATTTTGTTTCGTTTGCGTTCGTGAATGTTAAATGTTAGGGCGCTTGTATGTAGATGTAATGTTTGGAGGTACAAGGTGAGGGTGCAGTTATCATCATTTTGTTGTACCATAAAATAAAGGACGCTGTATCGTCTTGATCTTATTGGTTCAGGAAGCTATTATCATTTTACGAAAACGGTTGCGGAGCTTAAATAAATATTTACGTATAATACGAATTGTAACGTCATTAAAAATCCAGCTTAGTGTTATGAAACAAAGACTAGTAGAAGAGGTGAATCGAAATAAAAAATTGAGAAAAACTGATGAAAATGTAAATAGTGTCCATGTTAAATAGTAAAATATGAATACAGCTGAAACCTTTCTGACTACAATACAAACAGACCGCGAGGGCTTTGATTAAAAAAGCTTAATATTTAATAATGATACAGTTCAAAGTTAACAATACCAGTCTTCACCGAGGGTAGAGCGGGGCAAACCGGCTCACTCCCTATTTATGAATATTTGATATGACTCGCCGCCCGCGCGCCGCCCGCGCGCCGCCCGCGCGCCGCCCGCGCGCCGCCCGCGCCCCGCCGAACGCCGCCGGCAAAAGTCGAAACCCGTGTACTATGCTAATATAGCCAGACATGACATGATTGTATTTTGGAAATATGCTCCCCAACACATCACATTTGAAGCCAAAATGGAGATCATTTTCATACCGGTACATTTTTATGACGTCTACTTTAAAAGCGTTTCTTGTTATTTTCTTGAGTACCGTTACGCATGTCGGTCTATTTATATACCTACCATTCTATATTATTTATTTATTTTATTACCATTTTAAAACATTGCCGTATTATGTCAATTTGTCGCCCAAATTGCTTTTCCCACGAAGTCTTTAACATATTTATATTTAACCCCGTCCGAGTGTTCTTTGAACGTTATTAAGGTTATTTGGAAAACACGATAGTTATTGCTGCTATTACGGTTTCTTGGTACTGGTGAAAAGAAATCGATAGTGTACACTATTTATTATTTATATTCTACGAATGGCCGCGCGGCCCACAGGCGTAATGGGAAATATCGATTCCACTGTTTCTTGCCGTAGGGAATGTAACTTTAGTGGAAAAGTGTTTTTGTTACGCCTAAGCTACATGTTTCTTTATCCCGTAAATGTTGGGATGAATAAAGAAATTATTTATGAAGGAAAATGGAAAAGCGATGTTACATATTGAAGATGGGATTCCGAGTTTTGGGTAAACGAGGAAAATGATAACGATATTATTGAGAGTAATTTAAAAAGAAATCAAAAGCAATTTGAAATGATAAGCTCAGCTTCTGTGTATGTTATAAATATAACATTTTGATAGGAATAATTACCAAAACCTTTTTCATCTTCTTTATTTAACTTATCAGCTTCTGTGTATGCGCCTGCTGTAACATTTTGATAGGAATAATTACCAAAAACGTTTTATTATTTTTTATGCAACTTATTATACTGTATTTCCTACACATGCATAATAAAAGTACTAATTCTGAACACAAAAATGTAAGAAACTTTCAAAAAGAAGTAATTGCTTAGGACCTAACAATAGTTTGTCAAGAACCAATTCACAATCATTAACTTATTCAAAACAACCATGATAATGACCTAACACTTCAACTTTTAATAACCCAATATCTATTAACATGCCTAACCTACTCATTGAATACATGCACACTGAACAGCATACACGTGCCATCATTGTACTCTACTCACTGGGTCCTCACAGTGCGGTCGCCACGCGCCTCGCGACCCCACTTGCTGTGACAACGCGTGACAAATGGATCCATGCGATACTCCAGTGACGTGACACGGTAATTGTTAAAGGACTCATAGTTTGTTGTGTGGCGACAAGTTTGACGGTATCTTTAGTGAAAAGAATGATAATGATGTCAAAATATGCCTGTAATTGGAAATCTAGTTGAAGATTGCTCTATTGCTGCGGGATGCTCGTTAGAGTTACCGCGACCCTGGCACTCAAAAGGCTACAGGAGGAACATAGTGGCTTTTAGTCTGTGACAGTCTGACACTCCCTCCCGCTCCATCTACAATGGGCGGAGTCATTTGATGACTTTCCACGAAAAAACAAGATTGCTCTAATTATGATTATAACTATTTCTTAACTATTTGTTGAGATACAGAATAATCATTTCTGCTGATACTAAGGTTGTGACATGACAAAAACTACTCCGGTTATGTCGCATTAAAATGTATAAAACCATAGGTACTGCCTTCATCATACAAAAAAAAAATAACGGTGGAGGTTTCATCAGGAGCTTCAGGTTCCATCAGGAGGATATTATAACGACACAACGTAATGAAAGTGATCAGTATTCCGTGTCGGTGAGAAGTAATCTCGTGGCGAACAGATCTCGGTAGCGATCCACTTTGCCCCGGCCTCCCCTCGTACGTGCTGTGTCTCAATCACGCGACACGAGATAAACTTATCAAGATCCCTTGTATTGGCAAAGTGAAGTAAATTATTCAAAGAATTTCAAGTAGGTAGGTTGGTAATGAGAAGTTAGATCTATTTCGCTTTGTTTAATATATATTAATTTATTGAAACTTCAGCCTAAGCTCCATATTTTTCTTTTGTCTACAAGATTTTTCCCTATCTCTTTTATATTTCAAGCCCGCAATATGAACATATTTCACTCCATTCTATTTCAATATGAACCATTCTACTCCTATGTTTACTCTTCCCGCCAACTATTATAACAACAAATAAACAACAATTAATTATCCGCACACAATCATCAAATAAACGGAAGCGAAAAATTTACACTCGCAATTTGACACGAGCTCTTATCGCCCCTTCTTCCCCTAATAATATCCGAATATCTGCCGTATCCGCAATATCCGCATATCCGCATGTCGCGGGTACAATGGCAATGAATGTAAGTCGGGGGAACTCCGGCGATATTTACACACGGAGGGGAACCGCATTCATTAAAACTGGGATTAAGTTTGTGATGGCATTGTTCGTTTGAACCCCGGCGTCGGCGGGACCTGCCGATAACCGGCGTGTTGTTTTAACTGCGAGATGTATTGGCGAGAGGACAAAGGGCAGTGAACAGAACAATCACGGTTTGTAGGTGTTAAATAATAATTTGATAAAGAAAATTTAAACAAAACTTTTTAAAGAATTAATGATGATTTAAAAAAACGATTTTATGATGGCATTGTTATATGTGTTTGACAATTTAAAAGTTACAGCAAAAAAAACAGAGGTTAATAATAACATAAAATTGGTAGGTTCTGTATGTTGGACCTGGGCACGGGGACACCCGTGTAAGCCTTTAAAAAAGACTGGGATTCTCCCTTGAAGTTAGCCCGTGAATAAAAAGATATAACATAAAACATACTAAAGACGTATTTCTTTCAACCAAACCCATATAGTCCGTGCCCAAATAGCCCACACTTCCTCTAGCACCATCTGCACATCACGACATAATGACAGAGGCAATAGGCCGTGACACATATCGATTGAAACCGTAACGTTCTGCCATTATGATACTTATGATACAATAATATTTGCAAGATGTCCTCCCCTAGCACTCCATCATAACAGGGGCGACGCGGCCGCGACTATTTTGTCTCGCTATTATATCGTCGTTAAATTGTTATGGGAAATATGTTGTAAGATTTGGTTGGGTTTGTTTTTGGCATAGGTTGTAACAAAAGATGTCAAAATGTTGGTCAAAATGATTGCTCAAAACTTATAGGCACTCATTTGTATGTTATTCGAAGTGATGCAAAACAGTTACTTCAAACTTTAAATTTTTTATTGCAAATTATGCTTTTGTAGACAAAATAACTTTTAGATATTTTTGATAGGCTGGAAATGGTTTTTAAAAATTCCGCAACATCTCAGTTAACAATTTAAACGTGCAATTTGCCAATGTAAAAGTTTACAAGAAAGTGGTCCATCAGTGCCCCGGCCGGCTGCGCCCCTTCTCGCGTTAAATTAGCCGTCAGTAACGCGTCGGCGCCATGATTTGTGGCGATCTCTTCCGATAACGACACTGCTAATCCCGCCTTACAAGGGGACAACATACGAAACGCTTAACGTTCTTAACAGCAAAAAATATTCCCAAATGGATGGTCATTCTCGTCTCGTATTGGATTTTTTCTGTAACTCGAAGTATTTGCCCTCTACAAGAAAAGTGTAAGATTAGATTTTCTTGTATGGTAGTTTCTGTAGACGTTTCTGAACGGCTAGTTTTATTTTTTGCTTTTAACAAATATTTTTACGATTTAGGTACAAATCATAAAATAGAAACAAGATAATACTAAATCAAGTTATTTAATTTCGAGGAGTCAAAAAAACGCCTCACCGGCAAACAGGAGCAAATTAGTTTACAAGAAAAACCACAAAAATATACATAAACAAAAACAACAGTAGCTTGTTAACTCTTAGATAGTCAATCCGGCGGTAAAATATAAAAGCCAAACGATGTAATTCCCAATAAAAACTAACTGATCCAATCACGCCTTCCCTCTGACATTTCAAATCGCGACCTAAAATGGCGGCTGACGGAAATTGCCGAGCGCGTTCGGGTCCCCTCGGCGGGTCGGTAACGGCTTTATCGCCAGCTGTAGCTCGCGGGTAGGGCCCGATGGCACCAGCACTGGCTGTAAAGATTTACGAGGCCATTCCGTTGCCTGGCTGCGGGAATGTGGGAATAAAACTTGTCTGCTTTTAGTTCCAGATTGTGGTAGGCCTCGAGCCTTTAGCATAAAATTTATATTTGTGGCGGGAATATGTTACGACAGCATTTTTCTCAGACCCGGGTGCCGAGTAAAGTATCCACAGGAGGCTAGTTTTAGAACGACTTGCAAATTCTATCAAAAACGTAAAACATTTGCTTACTGTGAAGAACGAAATAAAAAAGAAAAATCTGTTTAAGCCACTAGGGGACAACTAGGGGAGGTGAAACTACACTCAAATATTGATTTAGTATTGAAACAATGTATTTTAAAGGTTCTCAGAATAACTCTTAAACTTAAATACAAATAATTTAAATCATTCAACTGACACAGGTCCTAATTGGGAAGAGGAAAATCTCGGATAACATCTGAAACAAAATACAAATGCAGCCGAAACACTAATGGCACCAATCAACTCTACCTTCCTCATCTCAAAATACACCGGGCCTGCACTCGCGTGTCACGAAACAAAAGCTGTGTTTACACGTGTCCACACTTCCCGCGTCGGCTTACACCACAACACGATCATTATTTACAGCAAACTACACATCACTCGAAACTCTACGCCAGCATACAGCATCGCATTTATCCGACAACACAAAACATTCACTAATACCAACCCTTATTAAAACCGCATAGAGTTCTTTCTTGCTTGTATCAGCTGCACGGTCCGTTTGCAGTTTTTCCCTAAGAGCAATGGCTTCATTTGGCCGCGCTCCCTACAGTGTCGTGCAATTACTGCGGTGTCTTATTACACAACCGTGCAAATTTAATGACTACACTAAGATGTCATATCTTCTGGCTACATTGGTGGTATATTTTATAGTTATATCGGTTTTCTAGACGGTTTATTAGCATAAAAATACTTTTACCTTGTAAAAGCAAGTTACGCACGTAGTTACAATTAATATTTGTATTACGAAAAGAAATAACGTATTAAAATTAACTAATAAATAAGGATCAAAAACGTTTCTTCTCACATCGCAAAGCGATTTTCTAATATTAATCAAAAATTTCATAAATTGCAATCATTTTATGAAACACCCGAGCAATTAATGGAGTGAGCAAATTTACGGTAAGGCCAGGACATATTCAATTTTACGTTATTTTTTTACTTTCTATATGATTGCAAGGCATCTGTACCAACATAATTAATTAAAGAATATGGATATAAGTCCACAGTGCAGCTCAAATAAAGAGAAACCTTTGGAAAGGGGAATAAATACTTAATGGGCAGAACGAGGGGACTACCCCCGTATGGCCGGCAAGGGAAATGTCGGGAGCTCATAAAACTTGCATACAACCTGCTTACCTATTAGGATTATTACAATAATACAAGGAATATGGGTTTCCCGACTTGATATGTACGCTTTTATACGAGTATCATCTTACTTAATACTAATTTGGTAAAGTAGTCGTTAATTACACCAACGTTGGTATTTTCATCCATCTAAAATCTAATTGATTGTAAGAAATGAAATTACTTTTCTTAATATCTCTTACATATTTACTGTTTTTCTCTTCTCTAAGTTTTCCATATTTATTATCATTGGTTGCGAGTGACACTTTTCTTCTAATTAAAGGTTTTCAAATCGACTGTAATTATGATCGTATAATCAGAACCTAACTTACTGTTTTTATTGATCTTGGGTTTTTTCGCCTTATTCTTTAATTCAAGGCCTTATTACATATTTTAAGTACAAAAGAAAAACGTTTGTCTATTGTCTGATTCCTTTTGTCGTCTCAATTTACTGAACTTTTTTATCGAGTCCCTTTAGATCTAGTCAGAATATTGTATATCACAAAAAGGTATTGAGTGACAATAAATTTGTAGTACATATGTATTTAGATGCTTGTTATAAAGGTCGAGGGTAGAGCGGGGTGGAGTGGCCACCCCCCGGTGAAGAGGATTTAGCGATCAAGTGCTTTGCGTTTGAATTGGATTGTAGAGTGACAATTTCCTTTGTTGATTTAGGCATTTGTGAGAGGACTAACTATGTATAACTAGCTTGTCACATCATACTTGAGACCGTGTTTAGCTTGCATAAAAACTGAACAACATTTCAGAAGCCTTTGTCTACAAGCTAAGCGATGTTAAGTTAATTTAAGATTCTCACGAGAAACATAAACCTTCCCTTCCAGTCGGGTAAAAAAGGGTTTGGTGGCAAATTGTATTTCTTTCGGTTCGGTAAACTTATAAAATTGAGCTGTTCATCCCTGATTTAATTTAAAACCTTAAGTCTAAAGGGATGTCATAAAAGTTGACGAAACAATTTTGTGAATTATTAAAAATCTATTAAGTTTCCTTAGAAATATGTTATTTAGAACCAAGGTTTTGAACACCAAAACACTTGTTAATAATATTCAATGAGTAAGTCTGAAGAACAGATTTCGCTTTGAGACGCTAAAATGTTTCTCTGTAAGGTAACGTTAATTCATTTCCTACAGGAATATAATCTACAGTAATAACGTATACACGGGTTATTATGTATTCCGTGTGAGGAGGCCGGGGCTCTTTGAGCACAAAGCGGGGAGGCCGGGCCGGAGTGGAGGCCCTCGGGGCTCAAGTGATCAAGAGCTTCGAGTTCGCGCTCGTGTTTAAATTGTGACTTTAAGTGTGACGGAAATAAAATAACCGATATCTGAAGGTTGGGGCGAGGCCAATCAATAATGGACGAGTGTTTTTATAAAGAAATTCTGTATGTCATGATATTTCAATGACTAAGACTTAACAAGATATTTTGGTTGTTAGCAGACACTAACGTCACACATAAAGCACCCCAGCTGATTTGTTACGGAACGTTTGCTCAAATAGTTTTGATCTGAAATTACTTTTCTTGCAACATATTATCAACTGATCGTATATTCTGAGAAAATCGGTTTATCGAACCAATGCGTAATCTATAGCTTGAAGAGGCCACAACTTGGGATATCATCACGAATGCGTGGCCTCAAGCATTAAATAAATAACTCTGAACCCTTTCGACCGAAACGAGATTACGCCTGACTTACCTAAACTTTTCTCACCGTACCCCCCCCCCCCACCCCCCCACGCCCCGCTCTCCCCTGAGACCTGCGATATAATCCAGTTTGCCTCGCGCTCCTCGCAAAATGAAACGAGAAGAAAAATGCAAACTTACTTACGGTCCCTGCAATTTAATAACGGTCTAATGCCTCGCACAATAAGGATGACTTTGGATTATCGGGACGGCAAATGTAAAACGGTTTATTTTTTCTACGGAGTCGAGTGACGCTGAAAGTTGTAGGTTTTTTATTTGAGGAAAATAATGGTTTGTATTGTATCGGCGATGTTAAGGAAATGCCCGCTTTGCTTCCAAGCTAATTCACTTCGCGACGTTGATGGACAATGTTTATTATTCTGTTTCGCTTTGTTTGTCGAAACCACTTAAAAGGAAATGTCTTTTCGTATTGAGATTTGAACTAATCTGAAAAATATGGCGGAAACTTTTAGTTTAGCTTACATTTGTTTGTGACTTCTGAAAGAAAAGAGAAGTTGTTTGCGCTGATGTGGTAGGTACTGGACATAAGTAAAAAAAAAATCGTTTCCTATCAAGATGATAACTTTTCACAAACAAAAAAAAACATATTTGCATGACCTCACTTGAGAACAATATAATTAAAACCCTAGCATGTAATCGTATATCCAATCAAGCAGACTTGCACATGCAATAACGAAAGCCGTTGGAGTGCCGGCCGGGCGGGCGCGGGCAGCGATACGGCACGGAGCCGGCGCGGAGGGCACTCCACACTCTCGACCTCTTCGAGAGGCCAGCGGCGGGTTTTAATTGATACATGGGGACTGTTGTACCGGTATAAGTTTTATAAAAGAGGTCGGTGTGAGGGGACTGATATCTGTAGGCAGGCACGGGTAATTGCAGGTAAAAGTCAACATACTTGTACTTAACTTTTTTTACGACTCACGCACTAAGAAATTTAATCTTTGTGTCGTGGGGGATTCACATGGACAAAGACACCTAGACTCAAAACAAGCCTCTAGGGATCGCAATTCTTGTCCTACACGGGCATCGAATGGTAATTGAAGTAGTGTCCTTATACCATTTATCCGTGCAGTCTATTTTGACATAAAGCTCAATAACTTTTAAAACTTTATCTGCAAGCATATTTTGGAATTAACGAAGACACTCTTGCTTACGATTATAAATCTTAGTCATAGTCGTGTTACATTACCTATTGCATTTGTCATTTCAATGTGAGTTCCATCTATTTAGTAGCGACAAGCCCACAGTCACAGTGTCGTGTATGTAATCAGTCGCCCGCAGAGCGTTCGCTCGGCTTTTGTTTCCTCACAGCTATGAGCCGCGCTGAATTTGACAGCCACCACTGTTCCTTTAAACAACCATACAAATAGCTATTGATGGAAATCTGCATTATTTGTACAATGTACATGCTTAGTTACGTTTTCCCATCGTTATTTAGTTTTTGCGTGTTTTATATTGGATGCTTTATATGATTTTGACATTATGTGAATGTTTACTCACTCACAAGTAAAACAAAACTTTATACAAAGCTACTTTTTTTTTAAATCGACTTGAAAATAAATGTCTAACAAATCTCACACAAAAACGAAATTACAAGCTTACAACGTACAAACTACATAAATCGTCCCAAAATTTGATTTCATCAAGTACCGACTATAAATTCTCCATATACCCTTCGGAACTTACACATTTCCTATCCGTTTAGAGCACAAACCTTATACCTACTTGTACGTACATCTTACCTAATTAAGCTCACCTGGTTCAGAGCGTCTTCATTTCCTGTCACCAATGAGCGTTAAACCTTGGCTTTGAGGTGTAATTACCTGCAGATATAGCCCGCGGTATATAATAGGTCGGGGAAAAAGTCTTCGCATTATAGTATGTATGAACTTGTAATAAAATCTTTCTCTCTCTAATAAAATAAAATTTAAAATGTTAACTTTCAATTATACCAAAACCAGCCAGATACAAATACTAGCCAAAAAGATTTTATTACAAGTTCATACATACTATAATGCGAAAAAAACTTTTCCCCGATCTAATATAACACAGTAGAGTCATGTATATATAGCCCACAGGTATATATAGCACAGTGGAGACCTCAAGCCCCGCATCCTGGATCAAAGCGCGCGCTTTGTGCATCGCGCTGCCTCTGACACGCCTTTGTGTTACACGACGGGGTATTATAACTGCTCTACGTTAATAACTATGAATTGTATTTTATATTAAGCTTTTAAGATTTCTTTTGTGAATAAAATGTTTTATAGAAAGAAATTATTGGATGCATTTTAGATGAAATTGGTACACAAAAATGTTGTAGAAATTGTTAGGTAGAATTTTTTCGCAGTTTATTTATTAAGCTATACGTTTCAGTTTAACATACCATATTGATGAAATGACGAATATTTACAAAACCAGCATTAAACCCCAAATAAGACAGTTAGTAAGCTTGCTTGTCTCTCTAAATAAACCAAAATTTCATGATAAACAGAGCTGGACCAAAGCCGCAGACTGACAAACATCATTAAATAATGAACACGGAGCTTACCCCTGAATAATAAACACTCAGCGTCCACACGTACATTTAATCCTAAATGTAGGTCCAAACAAAAATACTTTACAAGTGGAAAATATTCGCAAAGTGCTCACAAAAAAGCGAATAAAGAATTCAAAGGCTCCCCGGCTCCGTGGAGTGGGACAGGTCACTCCCCCCCCGCTCCCCCCGCTCCCCCCCCCGCTCCGGACGGCTCCGCTCCCCCGGGAGAGGGCGCCACCCCTGCTGGAATTAACTCGCCCTTACTCACCTGCCCTTTGAAGAGCCGCCTGCACACCTAAGCGACATTTTGGCGCGGTAATAGTTTTATGGTTATTTTATGAGGTGCCTCAACGTTTTAAAGGTATTAATTAGGAGAAGCCCTTTGGTTTTTAAGGTAGAGTTTAGCTGCCGTTTTATTTTTAATAATAGGACTATTTATGCTGGGATCGAGGCTAACCATTGCATATTAAGTAATTTATTATATTTTATGCAAAACTAAGTACAAATAAAAGTAACTCTGTTGAGAATTCTTAGAGAGAATAGTTCTCGTATATTAGACTGGCAAAATGTAGAGACAAAATGCGAGGAGCTTTGTCTAACAACCTCTAAAATAGCTTTTAATTGGAAACTGTAGCCAGAGAGCTGTAACGAGTCTTCTGGAACTAATTACATCACATGTTCGTACACAACAACGGCTACAGTTAAGACAAAGGACCAACAGCCCGCGGCAACTGCTACAAAGAGCCGAAAATAATTCTTGTATGAAAGTTAACAATACATAACAGATGGCTTTGGTAAAGTAATTGTATAAAAATAAGAAAGATCTGTAACATATTGTAGAATCAATAATTTACTCTTTTCTGATTATAATACAGTTACTATATTATTATGAAGATTGAGACAGGAAGAAGTAGATATTTATTAGAATCAATTTAAGCTAACCAACTTGTTTAAATGGAAATTGCAGTTTACTATCTTTATATACTTTTTCGTAAGTACGGTACGGTTTTAAACGATGAAATATTACGAAACCACCAAAACAAAAGAAGAAAATTACAGTTTATATCAAAACACAAACATACTTAGCATGCTGAGCACCACAATGCCCTGCGCCTGTACGCCCCGCGGGGATCCCGGCTCCCATAGAAATTGCAATTTCATTTCATTTTAATGCGACTGTTTACCTTCAATATAATCTAGTTAGGGCTCGGCGGGGGGCACGCGTTACGTATTCCCATCACGATCCTGTTTTTTGTCAGACTAAACAGAGATAATGTTTTGAAAACGTGTCTGATAAAACAGAATATAAATTGGATGAAGAAAAAGTAAATTATGTTGACTGGATACCCTTCAAATATGCTGCGCTAAACATGAGGCGATGAAACGTCAACTTTTTACGTTATGACAAGGCTTGGTCGATATGTATCTTACGGTTTTGTCCAAAGAGTTATTACAACAAAACTTAAAAATTCATTAAATCATTATTCCATAAGTTCAACCTCATAAACTACACTGCTGGTAGAGTTATTATTAGCCAAGGACATCTAACTATTCATGCATATTTAACCATATTCTGCCCCCCTATTATAAGTGGGAAGCCTATTAAACATCAGGCTCACGAAAACATGTTTTATGTTTTCAATAAACCTGTCTCAGTGGTTGTAAATGTTCGCAATACTTTGATTAATGAACTTCTGCGTACCTACCACGTCTTAAAGTAATATTATTAAAGGTGTGGAAGCGAGACAGAGCATTACGAGGCGTAGAGCGGCGTCTCTCTTCCACAACTGCGATAATATTACTTTAAGTTTTTAAGACGTGGGAGCAGGGCCTTTATTCGTGTAAACAAGCCACTATACAGTATATAACGCAGTAGTTCTGCATTGCGCTAAACTTAATTTAGTTCACAAACGACGCTTTCAACCTTGGAGGGAACGTTGGATGACTTGCTGGTATTTTTTGTTTATTGTACTTGTGAGGTATAGTTATGTAGTGTGCGGTGTTTCTTTTATGTTTGCTTAGTAGATTTTTTGAAAGGTTTTTGAATAACTTATTCTTGTTCACCTGAAATAGGATAAGATATTTTAAATGCCAGCTTCAAATCTACAGCAGTTGCATTATTAATGTTTGATTGTACAACAGTATAATAATATACTCTAAATGAGACCGAATATCAAATTAGGGATAAACCCAATAATATTATCTCACACAACAATAACGAACCCACCTTAATACTCTCAAAATATCTACTTTGGCCTATCTAAACAGGGCAAAACAACAAATTTCCCCAAATGAAAACATTCCATACATTTCCTATCCCCCGTACCACGGTACGTTTCCTCCCACGATACAGGTTCGTAGCCTCTGTACCACGATACACGTTCTCAGCCCTCATAATATGGTGCAGGGTAATGAAATCATGGTTATGGTGGCACAATGCCTCACCATAGCTAATGCTATTGTTATGGGCCCACGTTTATTAGTTCCGGATTGTTATCGTAAATTGTAATGACAAGTATGGGGTAAGGGGTGCTATTATAGTGTAAAAAATATGAAGACGCTGGTTCGTGGATTTACTAGTATGGTTTTTTGTACGGTTTTTCTTCGCAATGTGATGATCAACGGCAGTAAAACCATATTTTATTCAGAATAGTTCTCAGCCATTCTTAATTGTTAACAGAAATGCTTATAAGTGACGTGGAAAGTCAAAAGTATCCAAAGTAACATGAATGGTAAAAAATTTTGCTTGTAGACTTTCATAGGAAGCAGTTTATAGATTTATAATTACTATCAAACTCATAGAAAACCATTTTCAACTAACATTGTGGAAAACGAAATAGATTAAAAACTTACAAAACCATTTTCTCGGATTTTCGTTAACCAGCCAACTTACAAACTTCTTGTATGTTACTTTCCTCAACTTGCCAAGTTTAAGTGAGTCAGGCTTAAGCGGCACATGGTGACGTGACCGGCGGCAGTTGTCCCGCGAGTCACGCGAGTCGCGAGTGTCACGCGAGCTGGCTTCACGCGGCCGTCAATGTTACCCGCTGTTATTGTTTTGCCTGTTAAAGGTAACCCGCGATGTTATCGAGGCTTTTCATAATATAATATATTTACTGCTAACAGTTAAGTAATATGACGCTAGCGTTGTGGTTATGGCGTTAAAGAAACTAGTTTTGGAAGTTTTTAAGATGTGTACTGAAAATAAATATAATATAATAAAGGTTATTATCGATGCTTTTTCTCCAAACGACTATTTGATTAATTTTATGGAGGTTCGTACGTAGGCGAGTTGTTTAAAACTCAAGTTTTCCTGTCGGGTATTGGAAACTTGCGTTGCCTCGCGTACGAAAACAACAAGAATATACTTTAAGATTGTTGTTCGTTGGATTACGTTACTTCTATGTAACCTCTCTGAAGCTTTGATAGCCTAGGATAGGTATGACCATAGCACTGCTAAGTAAAAGGTCTTATGATTCGATCCCTACGGCGAGCACCGACTTTTCGAATGTTGTGTAAAAATGTGGGTCCCGTGCCTGAACTCTCGCCGATCATGTCTGACTGCTGTCCCATCGGGCTATGAGAGTAAAGTAGCCCGGACATTATGGTACCTCAACTACGTAATTAAATACAAAATAAAATCATCAGACCTTATTTAGTCCGTATTTCAACCTCCTATTCAATCGTATCCAGATATAAATGCTAAATTTCTAAGTCCCCTTACCAGCGACGGCACCTACGTGTCTACCTGATACTGTGACTAGGGCTCGTACTATAAATCGGGATCGGCATCTGTTTGCTCATTCGTCGAGGAGAGGGCTTCACACGAGTGGAGTGGGCGACGAGTGGGATTCAATTAATTGTGTTACGGTAATCTGAGATTGTTTACAGAGCACGATTAAAAGAGCAATGCACTAACAGCTACGTAAAAAGTGGCAATCGAAGGGAAAATAGGAAAAGGAAGAAAATGGGAAAAAATGGGAGGTATTACGGAAAATAGAGCTGAAAATATTCGTATCTTCTACCTTTTTTGTTTTAGGAATCGATTAAAAATTAGTATTGGACCTTTTCCTTTTTGGGAATCCATTAAAATGGAGTTTTTTACTTCTATTTAGAACATTTATATGTGATTGGAAACAACACAACCTAGTGTAGTTAGCTCTGATTCCGCAAATAATGACCTCATGTATGTAACTTGCAAAGTCAACTTACAGTGAGCATTCTTTGTCTCAAGTTACTCAACAACACTTCATTACAGCTTTTATTACGGGGTTTAAAGCTTATACCGTGACTGTATAAGTAAGAGCTTGAGTTATAAAAGATCACACGCGTCTCGAAAAGAAACAAACTAAACAACTTTATAAATAAAATAAAGAAGAAAACTGTCCATTCTAACATCAGTTACTATCATGTTTTTACTGAAACCAATCGTTATTTGTCAATTTCTGTAGAAACCGTTTTCATAATGATTGCATAAATAATACATAATTACGGCAGACAAACTTTTCATAATTACTATACCGATTAGTACGACACAACAATCACCAAAATATTAACTTTAACAAGACACTTACAAACTACTTTACATTTGAAAGAATCCTCATCGAAAACCTACAACCAACACATTAGCTACTGAAACTTTCCTAAATTAATGTTTCCTTACATTATAGTAGTTGGTTACTATCGCTTTACATTGCCTATATAATGTGTAGCTGTGGCCGCTAACCAATTGTTTTTATGAGAGCTGTCGTGACCCGCGCGCACTAGCCTTGGCCTGGGGTTACATGCTGCCGATGCCGTGTTGGTAGAGGTGGTTTATGTTAGTACGCTTATTAAGTGCTTATTTTATTCTAGTGCTTGCTACCTTGGTTAGCTTGTAATAGGTTTTAGGATTGAAGACTTTATGTTGGTTAGTGTTTTTGGTTTTGAAAGTTTTGTAACTTTTTTATTGTCTGTTAAGTAAGGACGTAGGAAAAATACGGGCACTGCTTACATGAAAACTGCAGGCTGCAGAAAATTTATGTTTAAAACTTGAAAGTATAATAGTAATAGAATGTGGTCCGAAATAACATGTATAATATTGACTTTGCTTTAAAATTTCTTCATCAATCCATCAGAAAAGGAACAGATTTCTAAATCCGTTACATTTAGAAATCAGTTCTGTTCAGTTCAGTTTTGATCGATTTAAAAAACCATCAAGTTCAACCTTTTAAAAAGTTTCCAAACAGGTAAAAGGATTACATTATCACGAACAATACTGTCTGTAACAAGCTGCTGTCGCCGGCTCATTGAAATTCCCGCGTCGTGGGATGTCTCAGGGAGGTTTTCCGGGCCCTTGCCCTAACGAGGCTGTGTACAATGGCATAGAGGCACGGCTTCCGAAGATTGCTTCCCGAAGTATCGGGAATTAGATTTTTCTCCTTTATTGGAGACGAAACGTTAATCTCGGTAGTGGTTCGTTATTTTTTGCGATTATATTGGGGTGTCGGAGTTCCGAAGATTGATTTTGTACATTTTTTGGATGATGCTGTGATTAAGATTGTTTTTTTAGGATTACTTTATTGATTTGTTTTGGTACTTGAAAATTATGGAATGGTATGACCGAATCATTTGTATTTAAAGTATATGATTATAGTTTGGTAGTATAATCATATTTTTTTCTTGCCGGCAGTATTTTAGTATCAAAGTAAGGGTATAATAATGAAATGGTATTTTAAATAGCACAGTTATTTTATTATAAGATTCTGTTTAGGTACTCGGCAATGCAGATAAAATCTAGATGATTCAACAGTAACATATCCGCATGTTCAATCACAAAATAATACAAAACAAATAAACTGAGAATTGAACAAATATCGCACAAAAGTTAATAAAGCTGTGTGTTACTTGTATAACAAGACATTGTTATCATGCAGAGACAATCGCGTCGTAAGCCCCCTCGGTAAAGCGTCAGTAAGGAGACCCCAAATTGGATTTGTGTAAAATAAGCTGTTCAAATTACTGCTCGGTTGTTCGGAAAATGAAGCATACACTTTAAACGCTTCAGTACCTATTGACAATTACGTGATAATTTAAAGCTGTATAAATTATCCATTAACCCTTTTCTACAGATAACATTTAGGTAAAATTATACCAATTTACTCCAAAATGATTTCGTGTACACGACCCGCATACATTATAATTTATGAATGCCATAATTACAAGAATAATAAAATTACATGAATGTGACAAGTTTTAATTACCCGTTAGTTATTACCTGAGCCACGGCTATTACCGAACACAACCCGCCCACGAACACCGTGCATACTGTTGTACAATTGTTGTTTAATCGCGTTTTTAATGTGATGTGTGACGTTTACTAATACAAAAGTAATTTCTTTGTGTTCAAAAGGACTCTGAATCGTCTTTGGAAATCGAAGACCTCGTTATAATGACCACTCGGGACAGAGGAACGACAACTAACAGAATCAAAGATCGACTCACAATCCTTTTGAAACATTACAGCGCCCACTCTCTATGAAATGATAATACAATGATCATTTCTGTTTGTTGTCAGGTTCCGAAGTCCCAATCGAGGGTCACGCTGAGGGACGACGCGTTAATGTGTAAGCGATGCGCGCACGCTAAGAAGATGCACACAGGATCTCACAAATAGATTACATAACCGAGACTCTAACATATCAAGATGGCGGAGGGACCACAGACAATATGGCAGAAGATCGACCACGCCGTCATCCCGATGGTGAACCTGGAGGTGCGCGAGGTGCGCGAGATCGTGTGGGAGAAAGCCAAGGAGCCCACCTCGCAGCGCAAGATCATCCTGGTGATCGTGTCCATCGCGCTGCTGCTGGACAACATGCTGTACATGGTGATCGTGCCCATCATCCCCGACTACCTGCGCTACATCGGCGCGTGGGGCGAGGCCGGCTACGACCACGTCGTCACGCTGGCGCCCTACAAGGAGGGCAATAGGACCATCACACCGACCAAAATCATCCCCGCATCGCACGAGGGCCAGGACTCTGCGACAGGTGTACTCTTCGCGTCCAAGGCCATCGTACAACTCATGATCAACCCATTCTCTGGTGCCTTAATCGACCGCATCGGGTACGACGTGCCCATGATGATCGGGCTTATCATAATGTTCCTTTCTACATCGATTTTTGCGTGCGGCAGGAGTTATGGCATGCTCTTCTTTGCCAGAAGTTTACAAGGCGTAGGGTCAGCCTTCGCTGATACGTCAGGGCTGGCTATGATAGCTGACAGATTTACCGAGGAGAACGAAAGATCAAAGGCTCTTGGCATCGCGTTAGCCTTCATCAGTTTCGGATGCCTAGTGGCTCCTCCGTTTGGCGGTGCGTTATACCAATTTGCAGGCAAGGAAGTACCGTTTCTGATTCTTGCATTGATATCACTAATGGATGGGTTTATGCTACTGCTTGTAATGAAGCCCTTGAAGACGCAAATAAAGGAATCCAGAGAGCCTAAGCCACCAAGTACTCCAATCTGGAGGCTTTTAATAGACCCCTACATCGCGGTCTGCGCGGGTGCGTTGATGATGTCTAATGTTGCTCTGGCCTTCCTAGAACCAACCATCTCACTCTGGATGGAAGACAACTTGACTAAAGATAATTGGAAGATAGGTATGATTTGGTTGCCAGCATTCTTCCCTCATGTCTTGGGAGTGATCATCACTGTTAAGATGGCCAGGAAGTACCCGCAGCAGCAGTGGCTGATGGCTGCCGGAGGGCTCGCACTAGAAGGTTTGTGCTGTTTCATCATACCCTTTGCGAATTCGTACAAAATGTTGATGATTCCTATCTGTGGCATCTGTTTCGGCATGGCCCTTATCGACACAGCCTTATTGCCAACTCTGGGCTACTTGGTGGACGTGCGGTATTCCTCGGTCTACGGAAGTATCTACGCTATCGCCGACATATCGTACTCCTTCGCTTACGCTGTCGGCCCGATCATCGCCGGAGAGGTGGTGGAAGTGATAGGCTTCACTGCCTTGAACCTGTTCATCGCTTTCAGTAACCTGCTGTACGCCCCGGTGCTCATGTATCTTCGGCATATCTATGACTTTAAGCCATTTGAGAATGAAGCGAACATCTTAATGGCCGACCCACCAGATAAAGAGTATCAGACATACAGCCTGCAAGATCAGAAGCCCGTGAACGGAGAGTTTAAGAACCACTTGGAGTACTCGAACGTGTCCGGGCAGGTGGCTGATACTCAGGAGTCAAATGTAGACTCGGGCACCGGGTACAACTACGACCAGTCGTATCAAGGCGGCTATCAGAACTACAGCCAAGGGTACGAGCAGCAGCAGCAGCCGGCGCAGAGCTACCAGCAGGAGTACCAGGAGCAGTACGGGCAGACGCGGCAGCTGCCCGCGCAGCCGGCGCCGGCCAGCAACCCGTTCCGCGCCCCCGCCGCGCCCGCGCCCGCCGCCCCCGCGCCCGCGCCCGCGCCGCAGCCAGCCATCAAGAACCCCTTCCGGCAAGGCTTCTAATTCGCTCCAAATTAATGTTGTTGTCGATATTTTTGAATTTACTTGTTGTGTAATTATAAATGTCCTATTTGGGTAGACGCCGGCTGTTATATTAGACTTGCTTGCGATGTTACCTTCACCTACATCCAAGTAAAGGATACTGATCAAAGCGTAGCATTCTACAAAGAGATTACATTACTTTTGCAAGTATACCCACCGTATCTCTTGAGGTGTAACCTAGCAAGCAGGTGTGCGCTGGCAGCTGGCATAGTACTTCGATCACTGAACTGTATTGTATCGGCGAGTTATTTAATGTCTGAATAGATGTCTATTAACTAGCTGTGCTTGTATTGTAGAATATTTATCGGCTGAATCACAATAGCGTTTTTAGCTTGGATTTTAGAAGAATTGGATCAATAAATCCATTACTGTAAAGTAAAAAGTTGTGAATAGAGTAGTTTTTAATACGAAGGTAAAAATCTGGGCAGGGCGAAATAACTTCATAAGTTTTAAAGCTAATCGCTGGAAAACCTTTTTCTTTGGAAATCAAAGAAAAGTAGTGAGGGAAAACTTGAAAAAAAAATCACTGTAAAGATAAGATGTCGAAAAAACCTTGACCGTAACCTACAATAAATTTTCCTGACAACTTCATCTCTTTTTCGCAATTACAAAATCGAATGTAGGGTGGTTTATTAAGAAGGTCTGCTAGAAGTGCTATTGTGTTCGGCCGCTGTTTTCTTGTTGATATTGTATTGTTCTGATATAAATACAACTGTTATGCCTTCTAATAGTATATAGAAATATATCTGACGTGAGAATTATATGATATTATGTGTGTAAGTAAATACCAAAGTGCGGAAACATAAAATATACGGTGGACAACTAAATGTACTCTATGTACTCAAACATGTTTGTTGATATTAAACCTTATCTCAAAAGCATAAGGTTGAAAGTTAAAAATATCTGAATCAAATCCGCGTATATTTAATGTTTTTTTCACCAACATTAAATGTAAGTATGGGAAGAAAATATGATATATCATGAAAATATATAATTTCTATAAAGTTTTTCCCACATTGTATCGCTAAGTAGCTTAGAGTAGGTCGTTAAGTCAAGTTTAAGCACAAGTATGATACATGCACTTAACGTAAGGCCTAACGTATTTATTGTAATTTAAGGCACTTACTTGCATACAAATATTTTACTGAAGAAAACTATACTTATAAGTAGGTATAGGGAAATCTTTCAGCAACATATTTGTATGACTATCATACACATAAAGGATAACATGTACATACTGTAGATCGCTACAAGTGGCTCTCTTTATACAATTATTCGTAACATCGCGATGTTACATAAAATTAAATATAAACTTAATTCTATTATGCTACATCAGCAATACTAGCGTAAGTATCATATATCGCTTCTATATCAATTAATTCAATTAATATCAATTATAATATCAATTAATGTAAGGTAGCCATCAACTTGTGATAAGTTGCAACCAAGGTAACGAAACATATCAGAATCTTTTGATTCACTTAGCTGTAAGATATACATTAGTTTTATGGCATATTATTATATACTATACTTTGTAGGTAAGTGTACAGTAGCTAGTATGTTTCTGTCGTTGACTGTACGAGGTAGGGGGTACCATAGGACACACCGCATGGCGATACCGTGCGCGCGGGAGGGGAAGGGAGGGACCCACACAACCATTACATTATAGTATATATTAATACAATATAGTATCGGGATATTAATAGTAATATTTATGAAATATGTATAATAACACCTGTAACAGCCCCATTGCTGGATGTAGGCCTTCTCTTATCATAAAGAGATTTATATAAAAAATACGATATTTATGTATAACAAAATAAATTTATATATTTTAGAAACGATTTACAATAACTTTACATCAACCAAACCAACCAACTAGTTAATAGATAACCAAAAAATATGTCGTGAACTTTTTGACATATTTTTACACCCAGAAATACTATGTGATGAAATAAGCTACGGTATTAAAAGACTATATCAAAATACATATCAAACTATACCAAATTATCTATATACATTTAAATATACATATTATAATATATTAAAGTGTTGTGTCCCTCCCTCGCCCCGGCCGTGTCACGAGCAGCACTTCGCAGCCGACTGAGCAAGAGTCAAAATTTAAAAGATAACTAAAAATAATTGTACAAGATAACGTGACGCGCCCGATATGTCAATTGAAAGATTGTATAAAGTAAAAAACGTGTTTATTGTGAATAATATTCGTTAAAACTATTATTGTCGTAAATTGCTAAGGTCCATTATTTGCCGTTCGCTCGAAGTCCTGTACCTATTTAATATGCAAAAGTCACACCTGGCCAAGTTACATTACAGATTTGTGAGTTAACGTCAAAATAACGTAACGTTAAAGGGCGTATTTCAAAAAATGTGTCAAACATTTACAAACAGACAGAAAACTAAAACAAAATACGCGAAACGCCAAGCGTTGAAAATACAACACAGTTCGATGAAAAACTTTGCGTTTTAAAAGCGCTGTCGTGAACATTATGGACTTTAGAAACATGCGTTACCGTTAAGTTAAAAGAGTCACCCGATCAAACGAGTTTCAGAATTAGAATACAATTAAATATCTAAGTCGCGTGATGACACACATTGAGGAAAATCTAGAAAATTCTTGATCAACGATAGCAATGATTGTGTGGTGTAAGTCGGCCAGGGCAAGTGTGTTTGGATAATTTGTGAGTCACCATAGCCTGCAAAGTACAATAGTCAGCGTAGGTCTCCGGAGCACAAACCTAATTGTTTCGCACAATCTATACATATGTATGTATTTATTATTACTTTCCACAAGGCGAGAGAGGAACTAATTAGAAAAGCAAGGCTTGCTTAGGATACTAAAGTGTAATATAAGTTGGTGTAACGTCTCGAATCCAGAATATATGCTTGTATCAAGGGGTGGATCGAAGGACCTCTCTCATACATATATTCGTAAGTTTAGAGTCAATTTTCGTGTCAAATTCTCCCGAAATTCAATTAATTAGTAGATTGTGAGCACAAAGAGGTAATTTATGTATATTTAAGTACTTGATACGTTTGCGGCGTGAGCTCTGAATATTTACGAGAAACAATGGCCTGAATCCATTTAATCTTTAAAAGATCTATCAAAGTATGAACATATCAGTGAATTGACTTAAATTATCGTATCATGAGGAAAGGCACAAAGGGAATATAGGATATACATAAAGTTATACCAAAAAGCATAAGCTTTCTTTACAGCAGATGATCAAAGTTCCCAAAGACAGTGCACATAATTCTGTAATTTCAGTATACATATACACCCTTAACTACCGGGTAGAGATATTGCCATGCAATTTAAAGCGAATAGTTTACACCTTTCAGAGCTGAATGGCTGAACTAATATCTAGCCAACAAATACCTATGAGAAATGAACAAGAAGTCTAAATATCTTATTAAAGTATTCAGAGCTGACGAGCAAATACTAGCAATGTATTAAGTTGTATTGTGAATCTTTGTGTACTTATACATGTAACTGTATATTATATCAGCAATAACCGCCAGTATCGCATACATATCACTAGGCTAACATATACAACATAACTTTTATACTATATGTATATTTTTATATTAAGATAATGATACGATAGTTATTGTGTACAAACATATTTCATATCGTCGTGGTTTACACGTGCCGTATTTTTAAATATTATTCTTTAGTTTATTTTTATATTTATACATAAATATACCTATTATATATTTATGTATACCGAAATTTAGAAATATGTATAAATATATATTTGTGATAGTGATATCTATATAGTATGATTGATATGTATTTATAACATAATATAAACTTTGGTTTAATAATAATTGGTATTGAGATATAATGTTTATGAATGTCAGTTTCGTGATATATATTTGTATTAATTTATTAAAAAAAATATATAACATATCATTTATATTACAATATCTAAATCATTAAAACGTATATAATTACCTACTTTATAATATTTTGCACCAATGTAGTAGGCGTAGGTTTCTGTTCGTTTTATTTAATAAACATTGGTGCAGTTACTTTTCTTAATAAACTATATATTATAATATACACCGTGTAACATAATTAGCGCACATCCTGAAACTACTTTGTTCAGAATCGATAACAGAATCCATTTCATTAATAAAAATAAATATTTTTTTTTACCAAAAAATTATTTAGAAATAATTAAATTGTAGACACTATTTTCAAAAAGCACTCGAAGTAAACGAAAATGAGCCTTAAGTCGATGCAATAAGGCTATAAGGCTATAGGCTATAAGTAACGTATTGAGCAATAGGGCGCCCACGCGTTTTGCCAATTATTTGTACAAATTATTCTGACAATATGTAATAAAAACAAATATCTAAGAAAATGATAAAAATGTTTCAATACATTAATTGTGGATAAAAAAGTATATTCTTTTTGGGGTGTCTGTGGATGTGCGTTATTTCCGTTACACGTTGTATACTACTTCAATATCTATATTATTTTAATTTCTCTATAATATGTATGTCTGCTTACTAGGCCGCAACTTACTAAAACATTATCTAGTTAAGTATGAATAATACCTTATATAGAAAAAAGCTAGACTATTATATAACTAAACTAGCACACGATAATAAATGAAAAAGAAATTAGGTTTCAACATGGAATGACAAGAAGTTGACAATTTTTTGTCTATCTTTGAAATATTGTTTTAGTAAGTTGTATCCCAGTTATCATTAGTCTATATTCCTCTAATATATCTACTTTAAGTCTATTTAACTTAATTCTAAAGTCTTTGTATCCACCCTCTGAGTAATATCATAATATCACACCATCAAAATATCAATGTGCGATGAGCGAAAAAAAATTAACAGATTTATGGCGCAGAGCGGCATCTGTCTTTCATAACTGACACAGCTTTACCTTAAGAAGTGTCGGTAGAGCAGTAGGCCTGATAATAAAAATGTAATAAATAATACAAGTTCTCAACAAGGCCTCTGCATATTGGACGTATGTCCCCTTGTAAGCCCTTAAAAAGGATCGGGTTACTTCGTTTAAAGTTATCCCGTGAATTCAAAGAGATACATCTCAGAACTATTTACTATTCGAAGCTCTTGTTTATAAGACACAAATATTTTTCAATGACCTACACATGTTGGTATTGTTATCGTCAAGGCCTCGCAATATTCGTCGGTATAACTCAGAGGGTGTTAGTATTTGAATCTCTTAAGAATACGCACAATGATATCCTTCTCATCTTTAGCTTGAGATTACGTAGTGTCGTGTAGCTACTCTTAATCTGATGTCGATGTTTCATGATTTGTGGCTGCAAACATAACTCAAACCATAGCTAAACTAGAGCTATAAAATAAATTTGATAGAGTTCATAAGCTATGCAAGAGGCAAATATATAATCACCTAATTATGCCTCGAAAAACTATTACCATCAAGGTTAACTTTAACCTTGATGGTAGCTTTGTGTAGTTCAGTTCCATCTGAAAAGTATGAAAAAGTATTTATCTATAATATACAACGTTGATAAAAGCGAGAGGCATTAAATGAAACCACATATTCTGTATATCATTATAAGGCTACACAACAAAAATCAAATCAATGTAAGCAATATTTTTATAATAACTTTCGTGAGGATGATTCATACTTAAAACGTTATAACGGTTTACTCACGCGTATTTATCGGGATAGCCCGACTAGTTTCGGACCCAACCGGAGCCAACTAGATAACTATGCCTATAAAACTTAGTCACCTAATCAGGAAGATACAGCATGTTCAAACTAAAAAAAAAACTAAAAAAATATCCTGTGACTAAACTATTGCTTACATTGATTTGATTTTTGTTGTGTAGCCTTATAATGATATACAGAATATGTGGTTTCATTTAATGCCTCTCGCTTTTATCAACGTTGTATACCTATATGTAATATGTAACATATATCGTATAAATATGTATTTAAAATATATATCTAAATATATTTTATACCATTCAGTTAATACAATCTCAAATGAGACATGACATTCGATACCAGAAGTCGTAAGTTCGATCCCCACCCAGGACAAATGTTTGTGTGATAAGCACGATCATTTGTTCTGTGTCTGGGTGTAAGTTTTGTATTGTATGTACATTTATATATTTGGAAATATATAAGTATGTTTATCTGTTGTCTAGTATCCACAACACAAGCTCTGCTTGGTTTGAGACTAGATGGCGTTGTGTGAAAGTCGTGGAACATTTAATATATCTCCAAGATCTAAGTTCAGTCACGTGTAATGTTTGCAGCTTCACGTCATCTTTAGGTCAGTACCCGTCCGTTAGTGTACGACTATCTTAAGTCTCTCTAGAGTTAGCTTCGCTCTCTCTCATCTAGACCTAACATCATTTCTAATCATCCTTATAACCTTTCTCATAATATTTATTATATGTATTAACATTAACTATATATTCAATGGTATTTATAAATAACTTTTTGATTATTTCTATAGATTTGAATTCACGAAGTCCTAAAGGTATATAGATTCGTTTCAATTAAAATAATATATATAACATATAAATAAATATTGTCTTTTTTTTAATAAACAAAATCAAATAATTTAAACATCAAGTTTGAAAATTAAAGATATGTATGTATTTTAATAATTATGTATTTATATATTGTTAACATTCGTAGTGTATGTCTTATTGCTAAATATATAATGTTAATGCTAATTAGATATAGTGTGTATATATAGCAGTCGGACACCCACACAAGTACGAGTGATAAGTACCGTAATATATTAGTTTAGGGTCATAATATAATCTGCATCATTTATATAAGGGATTAAATTAAAGTGTTAGAATAAGATATATGTATCTATACGTATATATTATCGAATAAAATTATATGTATTTTAAATGTATCATATGTATTTATATAACATTAAAAGTATTTATGTCTGGTTCCAAAAAAATAAGAATTTAAATCACAAAAGTTAAAAGTGACTGTTCAGTTAAATTTGATAATTGTATTTACACTGTTTCCAAATAATACGTTTGTCTAAAAACGAAAAGAATAATCAAAAATCTTGACTTCGCATCTGAATGAATATACACTATCTTTCTTTTCTTTAGTAAACTTTCGCCCACCGCTAAACGTATTAAACATAATATAATTGATCAATACTTTTAACTACAAAAAACGTATCTATTCAATTATCTATATGTTTATAATATATTATATGTAACTATATGTCTTATATGAAAAATAATATGTATCCAATACACAAATACTATGTATGTGTATTTTTATGTATTAATAAATAAAATATGTATCTATTTAATATCATATTTATGTAATAAAATTAACTTACATTAATAAAAAATATATAATCACTACTGCATATTTAGTAATAGATAGATTATAATCATTAATTATCTTAAGGTAATTTTAATTGCTAGAATAACTTAAAATATAAGTTATGTATATTCAATATCTAAGTCTATTATTATCATATTTATATGCTGATTAAACATTAATATCTATCATAAAATTGAATACCTCAAAGATCTATTTTTAATAGTTATTCCTTTGTATTAAAGTATTCAGTTTTTATGTAATATTTTTTATTAGATATGATAGGTGTGTAGGATTGTTATAATATGTATGTATTATTATTTTATTATTAGTGTAACTTAAACTTAGGCATAATTAAGTCGTTTCTTAATACGCTTTCAAATTATAGTAAACTTCATAATTGTTGTCATTCAGGCGTATTTAATGTAAAATACTTCATTAAAATAAGAATATTTAAAACTAAAATGTCACTTAGGTTATTATCTTACACTAGTTCGAAAAATAATTTTAAATCGTTTTTGTAAAATACAAATATCGATGTAAATTAAAATGAAATTATTTATCTATCATTTTAAATTATCCATTTAGAATGCTTAGCGTATTTTAAGGTTTTAAAATCAAATTAAAACATAATCTTAAAAATCATATTATCCTTAGCTATACTCCACTATACATATTCATGCAAACATTTTTAGAAAAGTATAGTTTTAGAATCATAGTTGTCACTTTAAAATGTATAAATGTAGAGTTAAAACTAATTGTTACTTAAAAGTTTGTGATTATAATTTTGTTGTTTAAAATGTAATACGTTATGGCTTTTTGAATAGCTATGTATTATATCTGGTTGGCTGTTTAGGACTGGTGGACACTGGAAAATGTCATGGCAAATAATGAATGAGAGAATCGTACTTTAATCGTCGATTTCTCTCTTTAAATAAAAATAATTACAAATGTACCTAAATTAATGTTGTAGATCCACATGATATTCGTCAGTGTTCACGATCAGATAGCATGTGTCCCGTAGGTATTTCAATAGCGAGTGGTAACGAAATTATTAAATTTTTAGATAATATAACAGAATAACTTATAACCGTACATATTCTATTCTAGTTGTATGTAAAGTGGTCAACATCAATCAGTGATCGAATAAATTGTTACGACAAAAATATTACTTGTTTTTCTTAACAGAACCTGTTTTATTCCAAACTATCTGTTGGATATCGGTTTTCGTTGCCCAAAACCAGGATATCCTTGTCTGCAATTACAAGAAAACCGTAATTAACCATATACAAAGTTCGTAATAACAATATTAAGGACTTTAGTCTCATAAGCGTTCCGGACAGTATGGATTAATTGATTAACTTACTATAGTATTCACATCCCAACGTACGATTTGGTTTAATTACAATTTACGATTATTTTTACAACGTCTTCCGTCATAAAAAGTTTTATCACATTTTTGTTCAATTTTCAATTAATAAATTACTTTTAATTATAATGGCTGGTTAAGTGAGAAGCTTCGCAGCTCTGAATATTAAGTATCCAGCCGGGAACTCGTAACTCTATGCTTCCCAATTCAAATCAAGCAATTAGTCCGGTCCATCGATTTCAGACTAATCTCACACAGAAACAAACCTTATTTCTAGTACATACAATTCAATTTTAAATGAACAAACTTTTGCTTTATCCGAACCGTTTGCCAAAATAATTCTACACAATTCCCACTTTTAATTTCCTACAATTAGAGTTCAGTTTTGCGGTAACTTTGTTACAGCAGACAAAGAGACTCTGTTCTTCAATTTTAAACTTTATGTCTGCAGAATTAGGTTGGGAATCCTTTGTGGTGAGGATTAGGGGTTGAATACAGGGTGCGGTGGAGTTGTTATCTGTAGTAATTAGTCAAATTAGTTGGCGCTACGTGTTCTGTGTACTGTATAGGGATGTCGAGGGGAGAAGCACAAACATGTCCGAATGTTATCTTGATCAACATTACTCATGGAGATAAGTTATTACATTCGAATGCAGTTATTACAATGTTAGAGTAAGTTATTGCATATTTAGGATACGACTTAATTTTAATATCGTATCAGAGAGAATTATTTTTTTATTTCAACATGTTAGGTGGTACAACGAACTATATTCTCCAGTATTCAAATTGATTACCTGTTAATTTAAGATAGAATTTAGCGTAAATGAAAATTCTCTTTTAATAAAAAAAAAACATTTGTGAGTGAGCCAAGTTTAAAAAACAAAGTTTAGAATCTTTATTAACCTCTAACCTGACATACACGAAAAGGATAAATAAAAATTATAAATAACTTTCATAAAAAAGAAAATCAAGCGAATCCAAAGAGCTCATCAAAAAGCAACCCTACTTGAAGCAAACACTTGCATCAATGAAAACATTTCTAATTAACAAAAAGAGGCGAACAAACAGGCCGGGATCGATGGCCCTCGAGCGGAGCCGGGGGCGAGGCTTGTATGTCTGGGGATACATCGAGAGGCCGCGAGAGGGCTGCGGCGGCTGGCAAGTTATTGTGAGGATAGTAGATGATGGTGTAAACAAATAAACATCGATGTTGCGAAATGTTGAGGGAGGTGAGAGATTTGCTGATGTAGGATACTGTATTACAAAAGAACAGATTCTACTATAGTCTGGTTTATATAAAACTCTCCGAGATTAGAAGTTTTCAAATCTTTGTACGAATTTTCTTAGTTAATATCAAATCTGTGTGATAAAGGTCTATTTTGCGGTATTTTAAATATGAATGATGTGGTGTCTTTGTAAAGATTGTTAGTGTGACCTTACGTAACCGTTTAATTTTGCTTAGTAACAGTAACACAAAAAATAATACTTCATTACGCCTCAAACAAACATTACTGTAAATTGTAAAGCAAACAACAAAACAGGTCTGTATGAAAAATCAATAAAATTTTCATCAATAAATAATTCAAACTTTACTTTATTATTTCAACCAAAAAGGTTGTAATCGTAGCAAGGGGTGTCCCTCCCCCCGACCCCGTAGGAATGAAAACACCCGTGAAAATTTAACAAGGCGGGTTCTGGCCGGCTCGGGTATTAGGCCCTCAAGTTCAAGTGTTTTATTTAAGGTCGGCCGTGTAATATGTACGCGGTTCACTAGGTACCGCCGTATTAGTCTCTGTTGTATTGAATTGAAAAGAAAATGGTGTGTAGGATCTGGTATTTTACAGCTGTCGGATTGTTGTCCCGTCGGAATTGTAGTATGAATAAAGAATTTTGCAAAAGTTGTGGAAGACAATATTTTCTAGGATTTTCTGAAAGTCTACAATATGCACACATACAATATTTTTAATAGTCACCTAGGTACTATGTGTTATTAAAACTAAACGAGACGCAAGAGAGTTTTTAAAATAGAATTTCATTAATTTTGCTACGGGGCAAATATCTAACAAACGGTGTTAAATTACATTATTTATACACGAATACAGAAATCCCTAAATGCTGTTACGAAAACATAATACACAATCCCGTCTTCAACATTTTTCTTCATACTTTAATAACTACGTCGCTTATTCGTAGCACCTCGTAGCAAAGCGCTACGGCAGCAATCTACGTAGCATTGTAGCAGATTGCGTGACTAAGCTACATTATGAGGTAACGCAATAAAATACAGAAGGTATACTCTTTGTAACAATGTTACGTATTTCTTTATAAAGTTGTGATTTTGACCTTGTTTTTAAATTACAATAGTTTTTTCTTAAGTGTAGGTTTGTGTTGTTATTTAGGCTGACACAAATTAGATTTAAACATTTTATTATTTAAATAATAAATTTTAGAATAGTGTCAACTTTATTTAAATGATCAGTTTATGTGGTATTCCGAAGCTGGTATAGATAATTTATTAATATCCAATTTACTATTTACCATTTGTCCGTGTGGTGTCCGGATATAAAGAATAGCACCACCCCATATCCTCCACTGGGTGTCGTAAAAGGCGACTAATGGACCTTAAGACCCAGTGCACTGTAATAAGCACCTTGGGTCACCCGAATGGTGGCGGGTAAACAACCAACAATCGCATTCCCAAAGAGGGTTAGTGTCAGGCAGGCGGCCGACTATAAAACCATAGCCAAAACTTTAAGCAACACGTCTAGAAGACGTGTTGCGCCGACCCCAAATAATAATAATTGGGATAAGGGCAGGGGAATGATGAATTTACTATTTACCACGAATAGAGATTCAATTTGTTTTTATTCTACCAAAAATACCTAACATATATTCTTGATTACTTATTGAGCCTTCTGAAATACCTGTACAGTGTCACTATGGTAATAAAATACAAATCATTATTTACCTGACGACCCTACGACCTTTGTCACGTGACCTTTGAGGAGCGGAGTGCTTCTAAAGTATTCGTTTGTATAAATAAATGAGTTGTCGTATTTTCAAGTTAGGTAAGTGGTACAGTTACCTAGTGTAATAAATTAAATACTTTCTTACAGTCATACAAAAAAAAGATGATTTGACATTTATTACTAGATAAATAACTGTTTTTATCTAGTACTACTTCTCATAATGAAAACCATAAATTAAGACTTCATTATTAAAATGTTAGGGATGATGACGGGGTGGAAAAAGTTAAAATCTAGTAGCTCCATCAGATAGATAATTAAAATTATTAGACACGTATTAAATTTTTTGCGTTTATCTGAAGAACAACTTGTGACGTAACGAATTCGTAATATTTGTACCAAAAAGTAACGTCACGCGTAGCTTTAAATTGTCTGTACTTTGCCCAAGTTTAGGTTTGTAGGACAAAACATACGTATCGAATTTTGTTCTCTAAACTAAATGGCGGAAATAAAAAAAAAGTTGTTGTCGTCCCTATTTCTCATGATACATCTTTTATGTTATGCAAGTCTTGTATGTGATGCTTGTAGATATTCTCTACGCTGGGCAAAGACCTCTTTACAAAAGGCAAAATAGTCCTAAGTAAATAGCTTTACATTTTGTTTGCAAATATAACAGCAAAGTAGTATTTACACAAGGCCTTTACTTACCGAAAAAGCCTATTATACTCACTGTAAAAATTGTATCAAAAAGTGCTACAAATTTTCATCACTTGTAAAAACAGTGAAACATCCTATAATTGGACTAATGATTCCCAGTATCTGTCCTCTCTTTCCCGCATTACTGCCTAAGATAGCGTTGTCTCTCTCTTTTGTAATACATTGCCAGTGCCGGCGCTCTTGACCCGCGCTTCGTTATAACTGTAGGGAACAGGGAGACTAATTGGAAGTAATTAACGTGAATATTAATTACTAGATTGTCTATTTTGAATCTTGTTTGTATTCCTCTTAATTACGCCGCCTTTTTTTAACAAAAATAGACCTTGTTACTGGGTTTTTGGGTATTACATTTTCCAGTTTATAAACTAATAAGGCTTTTATCAAGTAAAACATTATAATTTCGTATTTTTAGTACCTATACTAAAAATAACGGTTGTTACTAGAGTCAGTAACATTTTGAATATTCCTGAAAAGGTCTACTCGAAATAAAATATTTTGATTTTGTATTTGACCAAAAAAAAATTTGGCTTGCTTTTCTGACTAGCAAAAAAACATCGGTAGATTTCGCAACAGCAAAATTGGTTGAATTCAATTATGACCCAACAATATACCAAAATAACTTTGTACAATTTATTTAGGCCCTGAAATACGTGAAACTAGCCTACTAGAAGCACAAATATTAACAGAAGCGTCCCGAGCTCGTTAGCGCGGCATCGTTATACCGGTGTTGTTCCGAGAGCTGCCGCAACACCGGGGTTTTGTTTCAAACTCACTTATTTTTAATTTTATTGAAAGCTTTAGCTTGAAAAACTATGTAGGTTGATTAAGTTACTGGTTGGAAGAATGTTGAGGTAATTATAACACTTGTATTCGATGTAGTCAAGGATTGTGTTTATACTGCTTTATTTTTAACTGCATGTAAGCTAAATTGAAACCGCATACATTTTTGGCAATACAAGTATTTCATTCATTGCTTATAGAAAGTACCTCATTTTCAATATTTGTTGGCCACTAACAAGTCCATAGCAAGCTTAAGCTCATACTATTCTCCAAGTTGCCTATGAAGATAACATTGCACTAAAATGTAACAATTTTTTGAACGGAATCTGTAGATAATTAAGCTTCTTTTCTTTGATTGTCAACGCGGATTGAATCACTCCAATTTAACTTAATTGTTGAAAAGGATCGTCTTTTCCGTGTAATAGCGGTCCGACCGATTTCGGCCACGGCGGCCAGTGTTACTATGACACCAGCCAGCTACGCAGGACATATTATAGTGCACAAGCGTGTGCCCAAACACAGGTGCACTCTCTATTCCTTTACTCTCATAGCCCGATGGGACGGTAATCCGACACGACCGGAGAGAGATCAGGCGCAGGACCCACATTTTTACGTGCCTTCCGAAACACGGAAGCTGTGACATTTATTTCTTAAACGCACACAACATTCGAAAAGTCGGTGCGCGCCGTGGGTATCGAACTCAAGACCTCTGACTTAGCAGTCCTACGGTCTCGCCACTAAGCTATCACAGCTTTCCGTGTATTTGAAGTTTGAAGGTAAACATACTGCTTCAATTATAATAAACTATTAAATCTACAACTAGAGTCAGTAACGTTTTGAAAGTGCCGGAAAAGGCCTACTCGAAATAGAAACCTTTTGATTTTGATTTAGAAATTTGAATTGATATCCAGCTGAGAGTTTGGTTTGGTTGGGGCATAGGTCTGCGTCACACAGGTGTGGCGTGCAGTCGCAGTGATCGATCGCACCTGGTTGCCATGGCGACGCCCCGCCCGCGCCGCCGCCGAGCGCCGCACTGCCCGCGGCCAGCGGGACTTATGCTCGCTCGTACATGAGATATTATTAAGATCTCATAAACAAACCTATTGTAGAGAAATTAATAAGAAATTCTTTCTTAGAAATTGATAAACTTTACTCGGAACAGATTTTTTTTGACGCAGTACGGAGGAATAGGGATGTAACAACTAGTCTCACTTGTAACGCTATAACTAAACGTTTGCGGAACGCTCTTTACACTGTTTATTCGGATTGGATTAGTTTATAATATCTGAAGAAGAAAGATTTCTGGGTATCACTAAACAACATACTAAAATGTAGAGTAGTAGTAAGAGTATACACTAAGAGGTTTTGATAGTTTTTATAGATTTTCTATGAATAGAAGAGAGATGGCAGTAATAAGTTTCCTTTTTTTTTTCGAATATTAGATATTTATCAAGTTGTATCTACAAGCGATCACACCTGGGTTGCCATGACGACGCCCTTTAGCTCCAGGTGGTGCGGACAGGTCAGTGACAAGCGGAAATCACCGGGATACCGGATATTGACGCCGCTCACAGGCCGGATACAGGTTACACGTTAATTACTTTTCTGTTATTTTCGGAGTTCATTATTTAGCTATCGTTTTTTATCATCATATTATTTATATTTGTTTGTTTAGTTACTTATAAGCAAAACAGAGCTAGAAACTAAACTACGAAGTTTTCAATTATTCGCAATGATTTGTTGGATGAATGAAAGTATTTTCAGTAGATACATTGGTCCTACATTTTTTCTTTCTTATTTCAATATTCCTCAATTAAAAATGCCCTTTGTTTTAATATATGCTGCCTTTAAATCAATTTCAACAAGACTTCAAGCGTGAGCGTATTTCATCAGCTCGTCATTTCTAAGCTCCCCGCCCCGCTCCCCGCCCCGCTCCCCGCTCACCGTATCACCTGGCTTATATCCCACAGAGGGTAGGCAGACATCACACGAGATAATCAACTTTGTCCCGCGCCGGCTGGCCGCCATTTTTTATCACATTAAAGCCCTTCACGTATTACGTGCGTGGTCTCTAACCTAGTTAGCTCCCGTTTTAAAAGCTTTTTTTAGTGTGTGTCGGTAAGCGGAGAATTTTCTCGCGATATACGTGTCGCCTGCAGGGGGCTAGTAATCCAGTTTCTCTTCATTAAGTAACTAACTTCATTACGATTTATTTTCTAAAAATACACGTCACGTTGAAGACTAATCTCAGGGTATATTTTGACTACGTTGAAAACCAGTTAAGTGAACAGAAATTAAGTTAGACATCTGCTCCAGTGTTTACAACTATATTAAGTTCACAGTTTGGAAAATATTAGACAGATAACGTAAAATTACTTTCTGGCACGAACATTTCTGCCAAAGTTTTAGTGACTATAATTTTTTTTTTGTGTCGAATTTGAATTGAGATGCCATTTTCCATACAAATAGTATATATTGATGATAAATTTCGCGCTCTAATATATACCCTAACATACTTTGACAATCACTATCCAAATAATTCCAGTTCCGTGTCCTCATTTCCAAGGTCGTTTCAAATCAGGGTCAAAATAGAATAATAAAAACTCATCAGTGTCACAATTTGTGTCACGTGGCACAGATATCATCTTAATGACGATGTCAGTCCAAACTCGATGTAATTACACTCACGCGCACCACTTTAGCCATCACGAACTTAGCACCAGGCACAAAAAAAATTGGGGCCTACCACCAGATCCTAAAGTAAGTCACCGTCTCATGATATTGCAGTTGTGGAAACGAGACGCCGCTTTACGCACTGTAGCGCTCTGTCCCTCTCCCACAGTAGGTACTACAATAATCCTGTTTTTGTGAGTGGTGGTGGTGGTGGCAACACGGCATTCTACCATCAAGTGGTACCCGAAGTACAAGCCATTAGGGTCACGTGATTAGATCAGTTAATTACTTTATTAATGTGCCACCTTTCATTTCCAAATGGTAATAAAATATTTGGATTTAATGTTGATTTACTTTTTATTGTTTTATATTTCGGTTATTGTTCTAATTACGTTCGTAAGGGTCGAACTAATTTTTCTTTTGGAGTCGTAAAGTGTGACCTGTCGTTGATAAATAAATGATGTTCGTTCCCCAGTATGTACAAAGGTTTTTATTCCCACACATTGAAAATATTCTTTGCTAATATTGTTTATCTTTTCCTTCCTTTGTCATTATCCCATACAGAATTATTATTGTCGAACATTAAGATCTACCATTAACATTTATCATTCTCTTTGATGCCTGCACCATTCACTGTTATTATTGTAAGGTGCGATACTTGTGACAATATCCCATACATACACAGATGTATTGCAAGGAGAGCCGCGTGTGACGCCGCACCTGTTCCGAGGGCATGGTGATGTGCACCCCTCCTCTTGCAGGGAGGGAGAGGTAACTCGATCAATGTCGATTACTGTAACAGAGTACCTGTGAAATGGAAAAATTTGGAATTCTGCATCTGTCCCGCTGTCAGATGTATGCAGACGTTAACGGATATGTGTGTAGTGTTTCTGCGCGGATGGAGACAGACAGCTGATTTGCACAAAATTATAGAAAACGAAATAGGAAATCTTTGAAATTCTCCTTACTTCTCTTCTTATAAAGTAAAAAAAATGTATCAATTTTTTAAAATAGATATTATATTCCTCTTATAGAATGTTACCATAAGTATATAGGTAGAAGAAACACAAGCTTTCTGCACCACTAAACTACTCGCAACTCCGTGTTTGAAGACTCAAGTTCACACTATAACCTTTAATAACATTATTTTTAAAAGTGTATAAACACAAGACAAGTAACCTGAGAAAAGTGGTAAGTGTAAGCCAACAGTTATTTACAGGCGAGCGCCGTGGGAAGTCGCAGCTGCGGGGCGGCGGGAGGGGGGGGGCAGGGGTGGTGGTAATGGTACTGCACCCGTAGGACGGTAGCTGTTCTATTTCTATAATTACTGGTATCAAAATAAGTTGGTTTAAGTCTCGGTTATTTTAAAACGATTAAGTAATTTTTGTAGTTTAAGATGAACTATATTTTTTTAACGGTAAAGATGTTATGCAATTATTCTTGATTTGGATAATAATTATAATTTTTTTTTGAATTATTTTGTATTGCAATGTATATTCGTATACTGTTTTGTTTGTCATAAAATAATAAGACTTCAGATAATGCGTAAGCGTTCTTATTATTCTTGATCACATTACATGATTCAAATTATAATCATCTAAGATACTAACAAGTCCTACACAGTGCCAATTAAAGCAGAAAAATGCTCATTCGGTTTTTCCTTTACTTACTATATTATCTAGAGGTGGTTTAATTTCGTAGATTCCAAATTACTTTCTTTCATTTCATTTATTTTCCTTATATTACATGTATATTTTATTTTGGTATTATGTGGGTTTACGTTGTAATGTAACGAGAATAGGTTATTGTGGCTATAATTGCTATATTTGATAAAGAATATTTTATTTCGCAGAATAGCTTATCCAATTACAATTCATAAGCATTTCTTGGAACAATATCGTGTGGAATTAGTGGGACGGCCCCATTTTAGCACATATTGGCTTTTCCTTGAACGAACTTGTGGAATATGCAACGAGTTCTATTTTGTACCGGATCGATAGTTGCTGTCCGCGCGCAAAATACGCCGGCCACGAACTAAGGTGACTGAATAGAGTATTGTGAAGCTTCGAGAACGTTCTCAGCTTTTATTCACTTGATAATATTGTATAGAAAAGGCTCGGCGAGGTGAACGCTTCAATTCGTTCGATTTGTCTGAATAGCGGAGTTAAAATGTTTCGTGCGCTCGTGCGACTAGCTTTATACAAAGCTATCGTTTATCGATTTTTACTTATACGCTTTTATAGTCCGTGCGTTATAGCATGGTGCGGGTGACAGTTTCTGTAACGTTTCGTGTCACTCTTGAAAGTTGCTGCGATGTAAAAATTATGACTTGTTATCGTAGCTGCATCACATTCGTATTATGCAAAATCGTTTATAACTGTAATAGATTAAATTAAAGCCAACTAGAATATTCTAGGCTTCAAATAAAATCTAATGAAATTAAAAATAAAGTAAAGTGCTATGCGTATAACGTAACGTCATAGACGTATTTAGTGATGGGATTTACTGCTACGATGGACAGGTTGTCGATATTATTTTGGAATAAAAAACGAATATCGTGCGTAGTTCAATTTCTATTTAAAAAAAATCTTTAATTATATTGATGAAATAACGGAACATTGTAGGATTGGTTTTAAAGTTGCTAAGGAAAAAGCTCAACAAACTAAAACCAAAAACAACTTAACAAAAATGAATTAGAACGAAATATGTGTCGCATACAAGGCGCTAGCACTCGTACTGTCTGCCACGAGTAAACAAAATAAAAAAGAAGAGTAAAAAAGAATCATAAACCTGGTTCTGATTGTTATATAATATACGAAAATCGACAACAATAAAAAAAGATTTTTCTAATGCCCATCACTAATCATGTGGCACTGACAGACGTCAACGTCAAACAGGCATGTGTCACCCGCACCATGCTATAACGCACGGACTATAGTGCCAATATTTATGTAGTTTATTATGTATATCGAGAAAAAGGGTGGCGGGGGTAAGATAGGTTACCGGCTCCTGTAATAAGCATTATTCAGCTGGATACAGTCAAACGGCAAAGCGATCTCTACCTAGCTCAAGTAAAGGTTTTCCGTAAATTAATTACCGTTTAACAATAGACTTAGACACCTATTATTTTTTCTGCTTGAAGATCATTTCATACGTAACATATTCCTGTAGAAAAATAGAGGCAGAAATCGTCTCATTCATCTAATTTATCGCAACGTCAAATAACTGACGGAGCGGTTTGTCTCCCGGTGACAGTGACATGATTCATTGATGTCGCCGACGCGGGAGAAACATAATTTGTCACTGATGTTTCGGGTCTATCTACCTTCATTAACTGTTTATTGGAATTGAATTAGTAGAGGGTTTTTTATTGATGTGATAATGAACTATGTCAATTAACGACTAATAGTTTGTTTTGTATTTATTTCTAAAATACCGTATTTTAACATTCGAACACCACTTTGCCTAAATTAATGCAATTTTACTTGATAGAATTGTTATAAATTATATTATAAATTAATATCATGCTCTTTGAGCGTTTGCGATGAAAATTATAGTAATTACGTAACTGTGCAGTGTGTATGGTATTCTCGTTCACTTAAAACAGATAACGTAATATATTGAGCCATCAATATTACGAGTAGTCGACGGTAAGACAGTTGAAAATTCATTACAGTAGTGTAGTGTAAGGAGGAGCGTTGGGGTCCGGCGAGGTACAGTGGGGTCCGCCAGGGTAGTTAATCACCGACGATTTATTACTGAGGCTAATGAATTTTGTGCCTGACAGATATCGGCAGTCTGACCTTGGTATAACCAGAGTAATAAACTCTATTGGTGTGGCAAAGGTGAGACTTCCAACCTCTTCCATTAAAATATATTATTATGACTGATTCATCAGTGTAGTAACAAACATTAACATTTATAGGTTCAATAAATGGTTTAGCAAAGTTGTGTCACTTATTAATTTGAAAAGGGTTCTGATATTAATTAAGTTAAGATCAGTTTAACACAACCAGTAGCCCACTTGAATAAAAAAATCTATCTACATTTTCACTAAGACTTTCTTAGTACCCCGTATACAGTGTAGTTTCTCCTCGTGAAGCTCTCAAACAGCTGTGGCGTCGCAGGAAATTGCCACTAACTCCTAATACACCCGGAATACAGGGGGGAGGGGGGGGGGGGGTCCTAGGGGAACTAATGTCTCGCGGAAACTACAAACTGAAATATACTGCAGAACTACAGAACTACTTTACAATGTGTTTATGTGTCTTTTAAAAGGTGTACGGATGTTGTGTTAGAAAAGTTTAGTAATCTTTAAAGACAATTTAAAGTAGGATCTTGATAAGAGAGCAAGGGTAGCGTCACGTTTGTGTGGATAGTACAGTTATAAATTGTTTGTTATGTAGATGTAGTCTATATAATTATGTAGATATATTATAGAATATTTTGGAACTAGCTGAATAAGTATTTAAGTTACAAAATGGGCTAATACAAAACAATCTCAAATATAATATTGTAAGTAGTCAGAATTAAAAGTACATAGTATTAGAATAGTATTGTATTATAGAAACGTAGTATGTTTCTACAAAATCAAAATTCAACCATATATTCAGGTATGTTCTAGTTACAATGTTCATCTTAACAGTAGCATAGAGTCGTAGTACAATCCGACGATGTCGGATGTCCGGACCACAGCCGGCGTCCGACAGACGTGCACCTTGTGTCCCGGGACAAGCCACCACAATACTAATTACGCAGTGATTGACATGCGGTCACAAGATGATTGCGAATGCTCTGACAATACAAGGATGTGTACTACTAGTTGTTGATTTGATTACGAAACATGGCTGTAGACTTAACATTTATGAATTATTTGAGAATCATTTATTAGTCGACTATTTATTGGTCACAAGGAATAGGTTCACTGTTGATAACCTTAACTTGAGCCAGTAAGCAAATAAAGAAAGAATGAGTACCGCCTTTGCTTGCTCACTTGCATTCAACTTAACTACCTTATTATAAACTATGCCAACTTTAAAGTAAATATCTGGTCAACAACACAGCAGCTGTGTACAGCTGTACAAGAGCTAAGCTTATCACAGTATAATGTGCTTTGAGCTAAACCTAAAGACCTCACGACCGAGAAACTTAAATCAATAACGAAGCGAAGTTTAAACTTATAAAACTATTCATGTTGAGTTTAGCATCTCATGAATAAGAGAGCTTTGACTAGCACGAGTGAATAATTGTTTTGCTGCTTTTAATATTTATGCATTGGAATAGGTACTAAGTACGTAGTACTTATAAAATTTTTATATACTTAAATAGTATTTATAAAAATCAATTACTGTTCGTTAGTCTCGATAAAACTCGTGAACGGCTGAACGGATTTGTCTTATCTTGGTCTTGAATTTTTCGTGGAGGCCTAGGGAAGACTTTGTGTTTTAGTTAGTTACAGCAAAAATGTCGCTCGGGATTTCAATACGCTTAGTTGAGATATTACCAAGTTACCTTTCAGTAATTTACGTAATCTACAGTTACACTATTGGTTAGATTGACTTGATTTTAAGAAGGGATATTTAAACACTAAAAAAAAACGAAAATAAAATTTTACAAAACATAAAACCCTACTTCAACCGTTGTTGTTAAAGTCGGTTTTAATTTTTTTGTTAAAATTATTATGAACTATCATCTTTTGCTAAGATTAACCGAAGTCAAAGTCAAAATCATTTATTCTAACAAAGCTGATAAACAAACAGCACTATTCGAACGTCAATTTACTTCCTCAGCCTATGTCATGAGATTATCTATTTAAATTTTATTTGTATTGTATTTCAATTCAATACAAATGAAACTCTCACTTCAAACTT
>OW796101.1:12912182-12954376 GCA_941860345.1 Chrysodeixis includens | reverse complement strand
CGTGGGCGACACGGGACTGCGTTGACGACGCGAGGGTAACTTCGCTCTCGCAATCGGACGCGAACTGCTGTTCCGTATCGGCACCTTCAGCGGAAGCGTCACGTTTTCGGCGCTTCCGCTTGTTGCGCTCGGCAGAGCTGCCGCGCGACTGGGAGCAGCACGAAGCCGACTCCCCCAACTCCATTTCACTGTCGCGCACAACGATGCGCTCCAGTGAAACTCGTGGCGAGCTTACACTCGCCCTCTCGACGAGACTCAATCGAGAGCTCGACCGAGTCATACGTCCCTCCTCTGCATCTTTTGGTAATTTAAAGTTTGTAGATTCCATTTAGATTCCCACGAGTATGGGGGAAATAATGTGTCGTTCCCGGGCAGTGCCCCCTGTACCCGGGAAAAGTCTAGCGTGACCCTTCGAGGTGGCGACCGGTACCTCGTCGGGGATACCACTCGGAACTGGACTCCTCCAGCCATTCATCCTCTCGCCGTGGCAACCAAGCTTAGGATTGGGGGTTTTTTATAGAGGTTTTCCGTCCTCGTGACCCAACCGGTTAAGGTAAGGCCCCCGGGCCGCGTAAGGTCCACCCTGACCCTCGCTGCGGCTTACGGGTCGGGCCGGCGGTGGTCTTAACAAGACCGTGTCCGAAGGCAGTGTGAGTGCACATCGGACCCGCCGCCCTCTTCCTACCCCCGCCCGCCGCCGCTACCCGGAATACGTCCAGGACGCCGGCGGGCTGCGGTCCGGTCAGCAAAAGCCGCCAACCGGACTCGCCCTCCTCCCTTCAACCCGCTCTCCTCAACAGAGGAGATATGGGAGAGGGAGCGTCTGCGACAAAAGTCGCCGCCCAAAAGGGCGCACCTTAGTAATTTTTTACAGAGGTTTTCTTCCTCGCAGCCCCCGCCCTTAAAAGGGCAACGGCCCCCGTTCCGACAGTTACTTGCCGGGTTACGGTATACTATGCCCGACCAGCAGTTGACACTGGTCGGGCACACCCGCGACCGCAGTCGCCGGCCCACTAGGGTAGGGCCCCACCTAGTAATTTTTTCAAGAGGTTGTCTTCCTCCGTGCGAGACGTTAGCCGGCCCTGACATAAAAACAGGAACCGTTGCCCAGGGTGCACCACGAGGAGGTCTCTCAGCACATCAGCACCCCAACCTTTTTTTTTTTTTTTTTGGTAAAGCGGAGGAATCCTCATGGACCACGCGACTCCGGGGGGAGCCGCGGGTAGTGTCAGACTCTTACTGACTAAACTAACCGCTGTGCTACGTCATCCGCGTTTTTGTGTCGGTGCATGGCAGCGCATAGTACTACTTCATGCACCGACCGCGGGCGTCCGCCGGCCAGTTGAGAGCCGGCGGGTTGCAATATCGCATTGTTGATGGAGGCCGACGTGTAAAGGGCGTCGGCCTCCTCGCCTGATACTGGGACCACACCCATAGCACCGAATGTGGCCCCCCGTCGCGGGTCCTCTACTACGGACGATGGCACCCCCGTGCCACCGTCCGGACCCTGGTTAGGGCGGGAGGGCGCGTTCATGCGCGGCCCTTCGCCGCCCCACCCGACGTCGGCGTATTTGGGGCGCGTCCGGATCGTTTTCCCGGACGCGCTCCGCGGCCTCCTTCTGCGACATAACGGTCTCGCAGAAGGAGGCCAGTGCGTCCCACGCTGCGCGGCTGCTGAGCGCGGCTGCGACAACAGCCGGCAGCGCGGAGACGTCTACTCCGCCCAGCGCAGACACAAGGACGGCGCGAGGCCCATCGAAGGCCGGACACAGGGCCAGCGTGTGCAGTGCGGTGTCGTCTGGATCACCGCACTGGTGACACGCTGTGGTGGCCTCTCTTTGGGCCACCCGGCACAAGTAGTGCCCAAAGGCCCCGTGACCGGTCAACACCTGTGTGAGGCGGTACGTCAATTTTCCGTACCGCCTCTCCGCCCACTGTTGTAGGTGTGGGCGGATCGCCTCGACCGTCGCCCGCCCCGCCGTCGGCCTGGATAGCCGAAGTTCCCAGTTTCGGAACACGACGAGGCGGGCTTGTCTGCGCCAGGCTTCGCGTTGCCCTGGCGAGGGGTCCAAGCCCCGGGACCGGAGCGAGGTGCAGCGGGTGTAGAGGTCCGCTAGCACCCTCGCTTCCAAGTCCCAGGGGGGAGTCCCCGCCAGGGCACACGCCGCCTCCTGCCCGACGGTGCGATACGCCCGGGCGACCCTGTTGGCCACCACCCGCTGCGCACCGAGCAAAACCGCCCGGTGCTCGGGCTTGAGCGCATCGCACCAGATGGGTGCGCCGTACAGGGCCATCGACTTTATGACGCCTGTATATAGTCGGCGACACCCAACGTCTGGGCCCCCGACGTTCGGCAAGAGTCTTCCGAGAGCGAGAGCGGCGGCCTGGAGTCTTGGCGCCAGCCGCTTAAAGTGCTCCCGGAAGCTCAACCGCCCGTCGAGGACCAAACCCAAATACTTTATCGTGCCCGACAGCGGGATTCGTGTGTCCTCCACTGTCAGGCACGAGTCGGGCAGGGGCCGGCTCCGGGGACCGTGCAGCATTAGCGCTTCGGTCTTCCCCAGAGCCACTTCCAAACCTAGCATGCGGATGCGACCCACGACCAATTGGACGCCGCAGGTCGCAATCCGCATGCATTCCCGGGGGTCTGTCCCCCGGGTTAACACCAAGGTGTCGTCCGCGTAGCAGACGACCTGCATGCCGGGGTATAGGGCCCCTCTCAGGGCCCAGTCGTACCCGATGTTCCACAGGAGGGGTCCTAAGACCGACCCCTGTGGAACACCGCGCCCCGTCTGATGGCTCTGCAGGCCGTTCTGCCCCGCGAACGAGACGCTTCTTTCGGCGAGGTAGTCCGCCACGACACGCTGGAGATAGAGCGGCACCCCATGGTATCGGAGCGCCGCTACTATACATTGATGCGGCAGCGAGTTGAAGGCGTTGGCAATGTCCAGTGAGACGGCCAACGCCACTCCTCCTCGCGCCGCCGCATCCGTGGCGAACTCCCTCACCAACTGCAAGGCGTCCAATGTGGACCGCCTCGCCCGAAATCCGAATTGACAGTCCGACAGATTCGGACCCGTCCGGTCTAGGTGCCGGACGATGCGGGCAGCAATGACTCGCTCAAAGAGCTTGCCCGCCTCGTCCAGCAAGACAATCGGTCTATAACCGGACGGCGAATCTGCCGGACGCCCCTCCTTTCTGAGGAGGACCAGTCTGCCTCCCTTCCAAACTTTAGGGAATCTGCCCAACTCTAAACACGAGTTGAGCAGACCCCGCAGACGGTCCTCGAGGGGTCCCAGGGCCAGTGCCAGCGCTTGTGCCGGCACGCCGTCGGGCCCTGGGGCGGTCTTCTTCGGGCGAAGGCGGTCAATGGACGCCCTCAGTTCTCCTTCCGAGATTTCCTCCGGTGGCTCGTACGGTGGTTGTGTCGCACTTGCCACCGGAGGAACGAAATCAGTCCCTGCTGGGAATAGGGACGAGACGACGGTTCGGAGCAGCTGGGGCTCCATGGTCTCCGTGATCGGGGGCGCCGCGGCCCGGAGCTTGTTCCGGGCCGCTAGATACGGTCGCCCCCACGGATCCCTATCGAGAGCCTCCAGCATCTCCTGCCACCCTGTTGCTTTTGCTTCCAGGATGGCGATACGGAGATTGCTCCTCGCCGTACGGTAGGCCCTGTAAAGGGGGGCCTCCGCTGCCTCGTCCCTACCTCGACGAGCGTGCCTGGAGCGGTGGTGGGTGTATACCCGCTGCGCCGCCAGGCACGCCTCCCGGAGAGCTGCGATCTCCGGCGACCACCAGTACACCGCCCGGCGGTTCGGCCGCTTCCTGACCCGAGGCATCGCCGCGTCACATATTATTGTGAGTATGCGGCGGAATCTCTCTGCCTCGGTGTCGACTGAGCGGCCCGCCGGTGGTGAACACCAATCGGCGATGATGGCCGCCTCGATCAGCAGCTCTCTGTCGAGCTGTTTGAGGGCCCATCGTGGAGTTCCGGGGCTCGTGACTGGTTGAGCCCCAGAGCCTCCAGGAGTCGAGACGCTGAACCGAATATACTTGTGGTCGGACAGCGTCTCCACCTCCTCGACGTGCCAGTCATTGACACGCCCCGCAATGGATGGGGCGCAGAAAGACACGTCGACGATGGACCCTCCGTTGCGACGCACGCACGTATGGGCCCGGCCCCTATTGAGCAGGGCCAGGTCGAGCCCTAGGGCCCACTCCTCCAACACCTCCCCGCGCGCGTCCGTGGCTGGGTTCCCCCACGCCGCGCTCTTGGCGTTGAGATCGCCCAGCACAATCACCGGACGCGGCGCCAACGAACGAACAAGGGCCTCAAGCTCGGCCATAAATGACTCGAACTCGGCGAGGCCCCTGTTCGGGGAGAAGTAGGCCCCCGCTATTGCGTACGGGCCCCAGTGCGTCGCAACGTACCCGGCGCCCCTACGGATGACGTGTAGGGGCTGGGAACCGGGTCCGATCGCAGCGATAATGGCGACGGAGCCGCTGATGTCCCCCGCCCAATTTGATCGCGGGGGAACAAAATACGGCTCCGCCACCACTGCGACGTCGATAGACCACTGCGCCAGCGTCTGCAGGAGAAGGTCCTGAGCGCCGGCGCAGTGGTTCAGGTTCCCCTGGAGGAGGAGATGTGGTCGGACTTGGTCCATTAATGCTCCATCATCTCCTCCTCGCAGGGTTTGGCCTGCGGCTTTGCGGCAGCGGGCGTGGGCGCCTTTGTGGGCGCCACCCGCTTTGTGAGAGCCGGGGGAGCGCATCCCCGACTTCCCATCTGGTGGGCTGAGTTGCGGCCCAGCTCGGCGCAGATGGCGCACCTGGCTGGGGCAGTGCAGGCTGCCACCTTGTGGCCTGGCTCGCCGCAGCGGTAACAAAGTCCGCTGCGGTCCGTCGGGCAGGCGCACACTGGCCTTGTATGCCCCAGCGCCAGGCACCTAAAACATTTCATCGGGCGGGCCTGCAACTGCACGACCCGCGCCGAGCTCCAGCCCACCAGAAACTTCTGCCTGGCGTTAGTCACCAGCAGGTGAGCTGCCGAGAGGGGGCACTTTATTATTGTTGTAAATGTGCCCCCTGGGCCAATTCGAAGCTCCCCCACCTTCACCGAGGCAGAGGCGCACTTTCCTTGCCGGGCGGCGGCGTCGCAGATCTCCTGCTTAGTGACGGAGTCATCGAGGTTTGTGACTCGAAGCTCCGCGCACTTTACAGGTCGGGAGACCTTGACGTCGCCGGCATAGGCGGCCCTAAGTTTTTCGGCCATCTGATCGGCCGCCTCCTGGCTCACACCGCGAGGGAGCTGGAGGATTCGCGCGCCAGTCTGCGCCCTCCGTATCCGGATGGGGTCGACCGCCATATCGATCCCCATCTCAGACACGTTTATTGTATCGCGCGCCTGCGCCAGGATCTTGGCATACGTTATGCCGCGCCCTTCCGCCTCCGCGTCGATGGTGAGCACGACCGCAGCCTTGCGGGCAGCAGCTCGCTGCTTCTGCGCCCTCTTTCTTTGGCTCTTCGAGGCTTGTTTCTTCTTAGGTGCCGGCGGCGGTTTAGGCACTGCCGGCTGGGCCTTCTTGGCCGCCTTTCTCCTGGCCTTGCGGCCGACCACCTTGGCCCAACTGCCGTCATCCGCCGCTTGTGGCGGTGCAGCCGGAGTTGACGGCTGTGGAGTGGCTGTCGGGGCCGAAGTTTGCGGCGCCGCCTTCCTCCTCGTCGCCGTCGTCTTTGTTGCCGCCGTCGTCGCTGTCGTCTTCTTCGTCGATGCCCTCGGGGCCTGACCTGCGGTGGGCTTCTCCACCACAGGCCTCTTGACAGGCCCCGAGGATGTCGCTGATGAAGCGGTGGGCTTGGGCACACTGCCCGATGCCTCCGCTGCCGCACGTCTTCTGTCCGCCGCTAAGGGCGGACGCAGAATGGGCTCCGGCGGGAGCCGGCCCTTAAGGCCGTCGAGTTTTGCGTCCATCATGGTGCCCACTGACACCATGATGGAACGCTTGAGCTCCTCTAGGTCGAGGGCGGCTGGGGCCATCTGTTTTCGCACGGCCCCGACCTGTGCCCTCAGGTCCTCCAGCTCTTTGCTCAGCCGAGCGTTCTCGGCGAGCAAGCCGTCCAGTGCGGTGGAGCTCGTCAGGGCGCGAACACCGCCCTGGATGGTCTCCACCGCATCCTTCAGCCTCTTGATTAGGCCTCCTTTTATATTCTTGGAGGTGCGAGCCACCTCCAAGATTGATATTAGGGACCCCTCTATCTGCTCCTTGGCCAAAGAGGGGTTTGTAGGTCTGAGGCCAGAGTTGAGCAGGTCTCTCACTTCCGCTCGAGCCTCTTGCCTCTCCCTAGCCTCCTGCTCATCGAGCTCACGGGTCCGACAAGGCGCTGCCTCCACTGTGAGCTTTTTATAGAGCTCCCTTTGTTTTTGGAGCCCTATATATTTGAGACTAATGGACTGCGTCGACGAAGCCAGTGAGACCTCGCTTTCGCAGTCCGATGCGGGTTGTGGTCCCGCATCTACTCCTTCAGCTGATTCGTCGCGCTTGCGACGCTTTCGCTGATTGCGCTCGGCAGAGCTGCCGCGCGACTGGGAGCGGCACGACGCCGACTCCACCAACTCCATATCGCTGTCGCGAACAACAATCCGCTCCAGCGATACCCGAGGCGATTTAAACATCGCCTTCTCAGCGAGACTCGATCGGGAGCCCGACCGAGTCACACGTCCTCCATCAACGTCAGTTTTGGTGTTTGAAAAATTGCAATTATCCATATCTGTTCCCACGATTATGGGGGAAATACAGGCGTCGTTCCCGGGCAGTGCCCCCTGTACCCGGGAAAAGTCTAGCGTAACCCTTCGAGGTGGCGACCGGTACCTCGTCGGGGATACCACTCGGAACTGGACTCCCTCCAGCCATTCATCCTCTCGCCGTGGCAACCAAGCTTAGGATTGGGGGTTTTTTTATAGAGGTTTTCCGTCCTCGTGACCCAACCGGTTAAGGTAAGGCCCCCGGGCCGCGTAAGGTCCACCCTGACCCTCGCTGCGGCTTACGGGTCGGCCGGCGGTGGTCTTAACAAGACCGTGTCCGAAGGCAGTGTGAGTGCACATCGGACCCGCCGCCCTCTTCCTACCCCCGCCCGCCGCCGCTACCCGGAATACGTCCAGGACGCCGGCGGGCTGCGGTCCGGTCAGCAAAACCGCCAACCGGACTCGCCCTCCTCCCTTCAACCCGCTCTCCTCAACAGAGGAGATATGGGAGAGGGAGCGTCTGCGACAAAAGTCGCCGCCCAAAAGGGCGCACCTTAGTAATTTTTACAGAGGTTTTCTTCCTCGCAGCCCCCCCGCCCTTAAAAGGGCAACGGCCCCCGTTCCGACAGTTACTTGCCGGGTTACGGTATACTATGCCCGACCAGCTGTTGACACTGGTCGGGCACACCCGCGACCGCAGTCGCCGGCCCACTAGGGTAGGGCCCCACCTAGTAATTTTTTTTTCAGAGGTTGTCTTCCTCCGTGCGAGACGTTAGCCGGCCCTGACATAAAAACAGGAACCGTTGCCCAGGGTGCACCACGAGGAGGTCTCTCAGCACATCAGCACCCCATCAGCACCCCAACCTTTTTTTTTTTTTTTTTTGGTCAAGCGGGGGAAATCCTCATGGACACCCGCGACTCCGGGGGGAGCCGCGGGTAGTGTCAGGACTCTTACTGACTAAACCTAACCGCTGTGCTACGTCATCCGCGTTTTTTGTGTCGGTGCTGGCAGCGCATAGTACTACTTCATGCACCGACCGCGGGCGTCCGCCGGCCAGTTGAGAGCCGGCGGGTTGCGATATCGCATGTTGATGGAGGCCGACGTGTAAAGGGCGTCGGCCTCCTCGCCTGATACTGGGACCACACCCATAGCACCGAATGTGGCCCCCCGTGCGGGTCCTCTACTGCGGACGATGGCACCCCCGTGCCACCGTCCGGACCCTGGTTAGGGCGGGAGGGAGCGCTCATGCGCGGCCCTTCGCCGCCCCACCCGACGTCGGCGTATTTGGGGCGCGTCCGGATCGTTTTCCCGGACGCGCTCCGCGGCCTCCTTCTGCGACATAACGGTCTCGCAGAAGGAGGCCAGTGCGTCCCACGCTGCGCGGCTGCTGAGCGCGGCTGCGACAACAGCCGGCAGCGCGGAGACGTCTACTCCGCCCAGCGCAGCCATAAGGACGGCGCGAGGCCCGTCGAAGGCCGGACACAGGGCCAGCGTGTGCAGTGCGGTGTCGTCAGGATCACCGCACTGGTGACACGCTGTGGTGGCCTCTCTTTGGGCCACCCGGCACAAGTAGTGCCCAAAGGCCCCGTGGTCCGGTCAACACCTGCGTGAGGCGGTACGTCAATTTTCCGTACCGCCTCTCCGCCACTGTTGGAGATGTGGGCGGATCGCCTCGACCGTCGCCCGCCCCGCCGTCGGCCTTGCGAGCCGAAGTTCCCAATTTCGGAACACGACGAGGCGGGCTTGTCTGCGCCAGGCTTCGCGTTGCCCTGGCGAGGGGTCCAGCCCCGGGACCGGAGCGAGGTGCAGCGGGTGTAGAGGTCCGCTAGCACCCTCGCTTCCAAATCCCAGGGGGGAGTCCCCGCCAGGGCACACGCCGCCTCCTGCCCGACGGTGCGATACGCCCGGGTGACCCTATTGGCCACCACCCGCTGCGCACCGAGCAAAACCGCCCGGTGCTCGGGCTTGAGCGCATTCGCACCAGATGGGTGCGCCGTACAGGGCCATCGATTTTATGACGCCTGTATATAATCGGCGACACCCAACGTCTGGGCCCCCGACGTTCGGCAAGAGTCTTCCGAGAGCGAGAGCGGCGGCCTGAAGTCTTGGCGCCAGCCGCTTGAAATGCTCCCGGAAGCTCAACCGCCCGTCGAGGACCAAACCTAAATACTTCATCGTGCCTGACAGCGGGATTTGAGTGTCCTCCACTGTCAGGCACGAGTCGGGCAGGGGCCGGCTCCGGGGACCGTGCAGCATTAGCGCTTCGGTCTTCCCCAGAGCCACTTCCAAACCTAGCATGCGGATGCGACCCACGACCAATTGGACGCCGCAGGCCGCAATCCGCATGCATTCCCGGGGGTCTGTCCCCCGGGTTAAAACCAAGGTGTCGTCCGCGTAGCAGACGACCTGCACGCCGGGGTATAGGGCCCCTCTCAGGGCCCAGTCGTACCCGATGTTCCACAGGAGGGGTCCTAAGACTGACCCCTGCGGAACACCGCGCCCCGTTTGATGGCGCTGCAGGCCGTTCTGCCCCGCGAACGAGACACTTCGTTCGGCGAGGTAGTCCGCCACGACACGCTGGAGATAGAGCGGCACCCCATGGTATCGGAGCGCCGCTACTATACATTGATGCGGCAGCGAGTTGAAGGCGTTGGCAATGTCAAGGGAGACGGCCAACGCCACTCCCCCTCGCGCCGCCGCATCCGTGGCGAACTCCCTCACCATCTGCAAGGCGTCCAATGTGGACCGCCTCGCCCGAAATCCGAATTGACAGTCCGACAGATTCGGACCCGTCCGGTCTAAATGCCGGACGATGCGGGCAGCAATGACTCGCTCAAAGAGCTTGCCCGCCTCGTCCAGCAAGACAATCGGTCTATAACCGGACGGCGAATCTGCCGGACGCCCCTCCTTTCTGAGGAGGACCAGTCTGCCCTCCTTCCAAACTTTAGGGAATCTGCCCAACTCTAAACACGAGTTGAGCAGACCCCGCAGACGGTCCTCGAGGGGTCCCAGGGCCAGTGCCAGCGCTTGTGCCGGCACGCCGTCGGGCCCTGGGGCGGTCTTCTTCGGGCGTAGGCGGTCAATGGACGCCTTCAGTTCTTCTTCGCTGATTTCCTCCGGTGGCTCGTACGGTGGTTGTGTCGCACTTTCCACCGGAGGAACGAAATCAGTCCCTGCTGGGAATAGGGACGAGACGACGGTTCGGAGCAGCTGGGGCTCCATGGTCTCCGTGATCGGGGGCGCCGCGGCCCGGAGCTTGTTCCGGGCCGCTAGATACGGTCGCCCCCACGGATCCCTGTCGAGAGCCTCCAGCATCTCCTGCCACCCTGTTGCTTTTGCTTCCAGGATGGCGATACGGAGATTGCTCCTCGCCGTACGGTAGGCCCTGTAAAGGGGGGCCTCCGCTGCCTCGTCCCTACCTCGACGAGCGTGCCTGGAGCGGTGGTGGGTGTATACCCGCTGCGCCGCCAGGCACGCCTCCCGGAGAGCTGCGATCTCCGGCGACCACCAGTACACCGCCCGGCGGTTCCGCCGCTTCCTGACCCGAGGCATCGCCGCGTCACATATTATTGTGAGTATGCGGCGGAATCTCTCTGCCTCGGTGTCGACTGAGCGGCCCGCCGGTGGTGAACACCAATCGGCGACGATGGCCGCCTCGATCAGCAGCTCTCTGTCGAGCTGTTTGAGGGCCCATCGTGGAGTTCCGGGGCTCGTGACTGGTTGAGCCCCAGAACCTCCAGGAGTCGAGACGCTGAACCGAATATACTTGTGGTCGGACAGCGTCTCCACCTCCTCGACGTGCCAGTCATTGACACGCCCCGCAATGGATGGGGCGCAGAAAGACACGTCGACGATGGACCCTCCGTTGCGACGCACGCACGTATGGGCCCGGCCCCTATTGAGCAGGGCCAGGTCGAGCCCTAGGGCCCACTCCTCCAACACCTCCCCGCGCGCGTCCGTGGCTGGGTTCCCCCACGCCGCGCTCTTGGCGTTGAGATCGCCCAGCACAATCACCGGACGCGGCGCCAACGAACGAACAAGGGCCTCTAGCTCGGCCATAAATGACTCGAACTCGGCGAGGCCCCTGTTCGGGGAGAAGTAGGCCCCCGCTATTGCGTACGGGCCCCAGTGCGTCGCAACGTACCCGGCGCCCCTACGGATGACGTGTAGGGGCTGGGAACCGGGTCCGGTCGCAGCGATGATGGCGACGGAGCCGTTGATGTCCCCCGCCCAATTTGATCGCGGGGGAACAAAATACGGCTCCGCCACCACTGCGACGTCGATGGACCACTGCGCCAGCGTCTGCAGGAGAAGGTCCTGGGCGCCGGCGCAGTGGTTCAGGTTCCCCTGGAGGAGGAGATGTGGTCGGACTTGGTCCATTAGTGTTCCATTATCTCCTCCTCGCAGGGTGTGGCCTGCGGTTTCGCGGCAGCGGGCTTGGGCGCCTTTATAGGCGCCACCCGCTTAGTGAGGGCCGGGGGAGCGCATCCCCGGCTTCCCATCTGGTGGGCTGCGTTGCGGCCCAGCTCAGTGCAGATGGCGCACTTGGCTGAGGCCGTGCAGGCTGCCGCCTTGTGGCCTGGCTCGCCGCAGCGGTAGCAGAGTCCGCTGCGGTCCGTCGGGCAGGCGCACACGGGCCTCGTATGCCCCAGCACCAAGCACCTGAAGCACTTCATCGGGCGGGCCTGCAACTGCACGACCCGCGCCGAGCTCCAGCCCACCAGGAACTTCTTGGTGGCGCTGGTAACTAGCAGCTGGGCTGCCGTTAGGGGGCACTTCACAATAGTTGTGAACGTGCCCCCAGGGCCGATTCGCAGCTCCCCCACCGAGACTGAGCCAGGAGCGCATTTGCCCTGGCGGGCGGCGGCATCGAGGATCTCCTTTTTAGTGACGGAGTCGTCCAGGTTGGACACCCGGAGCTCCGCACACTTAATTGGTCGGGAGACCCTCACACTTCCCTTGTAGATGGCCCTGAGTTTCTCGGCCATCTGATCCGCCGCCTCGTGGCTCACACTGCGGGGGAGCTCGAGCACCCGCGCGCCAGTTTGCGCCCTCCGTATTCGGATGGGGTCGACCGCCAAGTCGATCCCCATCGCGGTAAAGTCGACCTCACGTCGCGCATCAGCAAGGACCTCTGCGTACGTGAGGCCCTTTTCCTCGCCCTCCGCGTCGATCGTCAGAACGAGGGCGGCTTTGCGTGCTGCAGCACGCTGTTTTTGCGCCCTCTTCTTCTGCGTCCTCGACGCGGAGCCCGGCTTCTTCTTAGGCGCCGGCGGCGGTTGAGGCACCGGCTGGGCCTTCTTGGCCGCCTTCCTCTTGGCCTTGCGGCCGACCACCTTTGCCCAACTTCCGCCGTCCGCCGCTTGTGGCGATGCAGCCGAAGTCGACGGCTGTGGAGTGGCTGTCGGGGCCGAAGTTTGTGGCGCCGCCTTCTTCCTCGTCGCCGTCGTCTTCGTTGCCGCCGTCGTCGCCGTCGCCGTCGTCGCCGTCTTCTTCTTCGTCGACGCCCTCGGGGCCTGACCTGCAGTGGGCTTCTCCACCACAGGCCTCTTGACAGGCCCCGAGGTTGTCGCCGACGAAGCGGTGGGCTTGGGCACACTGCCCGAAGCCTCCGCTGCCGCTCGCCTTTTGTCCGCCGCTAATGGCGGACGCAGGATTGGCTCAGGTGGGAGCCGACCCCTTAGTGAGTCCAGCTTGGCCTCCATCATGGTTCCGACGGAGACCATGATGGACCGTTTTAATTCCTCGAAGTCAAGGGTGGCTGGCGCCAGCTGTTTTTGGACAGCCACCACTTGGCCCTTGAGTTCCCTGACCTCGTTGCTGAGCCGAGTGTTTTCAGCCAGCAACCGCTCCATTGCCTCGGAACTCGTCAAGGCACGGACTCCGCCCTGTATGGCCTCTACGGCATCTTTAAGCCTCTTGATTAGGCTACCTTTGATATTCTTGGAGGTGCGCGCCACCTCCAAGATTGCCTTTAGGCTGCCGTCTATCTGGCTTTTCGCCGTAGAGGGGTCCGTGGGCTTAAGGCCGGACCTGAGGAGGTCTTGGACGGCTGCCCGTTCTTCCCTCCTCTCCCTCTCCTCACTTTCAACGCTCAGTACGCGCCGACGCGATTGCGTTGAGGACGCGAGAGAGATAACACTCTCGCAGTCCGACACTCCTTCAGCGGAAGCGTCGCGCTTTCGACGCTTCCGCGTGTTGCGCTCTTCAGAGCTGCCGCGTGACTGAGAGCGGCACGAAGCCGACTCTGCTACGTCCATCTCGTCGCCTACCACAACGCGCTCGAGAGACACTCGAGGCGAAGTCTTCTTCATCATTTCGACGAGACTCGATCGGGAAGCCGACCGAGTTACTCGTCCTCCTTCTACATCATTGGGTTTTTGAAAATTTTTGCAATCCATAAATGATCCCACGAGTATGGGGGAAATACAGGCGTCGTTCCCGGGCAGTGCCCCCTGTACCCGGGAAAAGTCTAACGTAACCCTTCGAGGTGGCGACCGGTACCTCGTCGGGGATACCACTAGGAACTGGACTCCCTCCAGCCATTCATCCTCTCGCCGTGGCAACCAAGCTTAGGATTGGGGGTTTTTTATAGAGGTTTTCCGTCCTCGTGACCCAACCGGTTAAGGTAAGGCCCCCGGGCCGCGTAAGGTCCACCCTGACCCTCGCTGCGGCTTACGGGTCGGCCGGCGGTGGTCTTAACAAGACCGTGTCCGAAGGCAGTGTGAGTGCACATCGGACCCGCCGCCCTCTTCCTACCCCCGCCCGCCGCCGCTACCCGGAATACGTCCAGGACGCCGGCGGGCTGCGGTCCGGTCAGCAAAAGCCGCCAACCGGACTCGCCCTCCTCCCTTCAACCCGCTCTCCTCAACAGAGGAGATATGGGAGAGGGAGCGTCTGCGACAAAAGTCGCCGCCCAAAAGGGCGCACCTTAGTAATTTTTTACAGAGGTTTACTTCCTCGCAGCCCCCGCCCTTAAAAGGGCAACGGCCCCCGTTCCGACAGTTACTTGCCGGGTTACGGTATACTATGCCCGACCAGCAGTTGACACTGGTCGGGCACACCTGCGACCGCAGTCGCCGGCCCACTAGGGTAGGGCCCCACCTAGTGATTTTTTAAGGAGGTTGTCTTCCTCCGTGCGAGATGTTAGCCGGCCCTGACATAAAAACAGGAACCGTTGCCCAGGGTGCACCACGAGGAGGTCTCTCAGCACATCAGCACCCCATCAGCACCCCAACCTAACCTAACCTAACCTAACCTAACCTTTTTTTTTTTTTTTTTTTTTGGTAAAGCGGGGGAATCCTCATGGACACCCGCGACCCCGGGGGGAGCCGCGGGTAGTGTCAGACTCTTACTGACTAAACCTGAACCGCTGTGCTACGTCATCCGCGTTTGTTGTGTCGGTGCATGGCAGTGCATGGTACTACTTCATGCACCGACCGCGGGCTTCCGCCGGCCAGTTGAGAGCCGGCGGGTCGCAAAATCGCGTTTGTTTGGAGGCCGGCATGTAGAGAGTGCCGGCCTCTTCGCCTCGTATTGGGACCACACCCATAGCACCGAATGTGGTCCCCCGTCGTGGGTCCTCTTGACTGGGCTGACGGCACCCCCGTGCCGCCGCCCGGACCCTAGTTAGGGCGGGAGGGAGCGCTCATGCGCGGCCCTTCGCCGCCCCACTCGACGTCGGCGTATTTGGGGCGCGCCCGGCTCATTTTCCCGGACGCGCTCCGCGGCCTCCTTCTGCGACATAACGGTTTCGCAGAAGGAGACCAGTGCGTCCCACGCTGCGCGGCTGCTGAGCGCGGCTGCGACAACAGCCGGCAGCGCGGAGACATCCGTCCCGCCCAGCGCAGACGCTAGGACGGTGGCGAGGCTCTTCAAAGGCCGGACACAGGGCCAGCGTGTGCAGTGCGGTGTCATCTGGGTCACCGCACTGGTGACACGCTGGGGTGGCCTCTCTTTTGGCCACCCGGCACAAGTAGTGCCCGAAGGCCCCGTGTCCGGTCAACACCTGTGTGAGGCGGTACGTCAATTTTCCGTACCGCCTCTCCGCCCACTGTTGTAGGTGTGGGCGGATCGCCTCGACCGTCGCCCGCCCCGCCGTCGGCCTGGAGAGCCGAAGTTCCCAGTTTCGGAACACGACGAGGCGGGCTTGTCTGCGCCAGGCTTCGCGTTGCCCTGGCGAGGGGATCGATACCCCCGGGACCGGAGCGAGGTGCAGCGGGTGTAAAGGTCCGCTAGCACCTTCGCTTCCAGATCCCAAGGCGGGGTGCCCGCCAGGGCACACGCCGCCTCCTGCCCGACGGTGCGATACGCCCGGGCGGCCCTGTTTGCCATTACCCGTTGTACACCGAGCAGGACCGCCCGGTTATCAGGCGTTAACGCATCGCACCATAATGGGTGCGCCGTAGTGAGGGCCATTGACTTTATGACCCCCATGTATAGACGGCGACACCCCATATCTGGGCCCCCGACATTCGGCAGGAGCCTCCGCGAGAGATAGCGCGGCGCCATTGAGTCTAGGCGCCAGACGCTTAAAATGCTCCCGGAAGGACATCCGGCCGTCGAGAACCAGGCCCAGATACTTCATCGTGCCCGACAGCGGGATTTGAGTGTCCTCCACTGTCAGGCACGAGTCGGGCAGGGGCGGCTCCGGGGACGAGCAAAAAGATCGCCTCGGTCTTCCCCAGAGCCACCTCCAATCCGAGCATGCGGATGCGACCTACGACCACTTGGACGCCGCAGGTCGCACGCCGCATGCATTCCCCGGGGTCTTTACCCCGGGATAACACTAGTGTGTCGTCCGCGTAGCAGACGACCCTGCATGCCTGGGAGTAGGGCCCCTCTGAGGGCCCAGTCGTAGCCGATGTTCCACAGGAGAGGTCCTAAGACTGACCCCTGTGGAACACCGCGTCCCGTTGGATGGCTCTGCAGGCCGTTCTGCCCCGCGAACGTAATACTTCTGCCGGCCAGGTAGTCCGCCACAACTCGTTGTAGATAGAGCGGCACCCCGTGGTATCGGAGTGCCGCTTCAATGTTTTGATGCGGCAGCGAGTTGAAGGCGTTGGCGATGTCAAGCGAGACAGCCAACGCCATTCCCCCCCGTGCCGCCGCATCGGTGGCGAACTCCCTGACCAGCTTCAAGGCGTCCAGAGTGGACCGCCTCGCCCTAAACCCAAATTGGTAGTCCGACAGATTCGGACCCGTCCGGTCTAGGTGCCGGACGATGCGGGCAGCGATGATGCGCTCGAAGAGCTTGCCCGCCTCGTCCAGCAAGACAATAGGTCTGTAGCCGGACGGTGAATCTGCCGGACGCCCCTCCTTCCTGATGAGGACCAGCCTGCCTGTCTTCCAGACTTTTGGGAATCTGCCCAACTCAAGACAGGAGCTGAGGCAGACCCCGCAGGCGGTCCTCGAGGGGTCCCAGGGCCAGTGCCAGCGCTTGTGCTGGCACGCCGTCGGGCCCTGGGGCTGTCTTCTTAGGGCGAAGGCGGCTTACGGACGCCTCGAATTCTCCTTCTGTGATTTCCTCCGGTGGCTCTGACGATGGTTGCGTTACGCCAGCCACCGGAGGAACGAAATCTGTCCCTGCAGGGAACAGGGACGAGACGACGCTCGGAGCAGCTGGGGCTCCATGGTCTCCGTGATCGGAGGCGCCGCGGCCCGGAGCTTGTTCCGGACCATGAGATACGGTCGCCCCCACGGATCCCTGTTGAGGTCCTCCAGCATCTCCTGCCGCCCTGCCGCTTTTGCTTGCAGCATGGCGACACGGAGATTGCTCCTCGCCGTACTCCAGGCCCTGTAAAGTAGGGCCTCAGTCGTCTCGTCCCTATCGACGCGACGGGCGTGCCTGGAGCGGTGGTGCGTGTATGCACGATTCGCAGCCAGGCACGCCTCGCGGAGAGCTGCTATCTCCGACGACCACCAATACACCGACTCGCGATTTGGCCGCCTCCTGACGCGGGGCATCGCCGCATCGCAAATTGTTGCGAGCATGCGGGCGAACTGTTCTGCCCCGTCGTCAACCGAGCGGCCTGCCACTGGCATGCACCAGTCGGCGATGATGGCCGCCTCGACTAGCAGCTCTCTATCCATCTTCTTGAGGGCCCATCGTGGGGTCCCGGGGGTTCGTAGTGCGTTGAACCCTAGGACCTCCGAGGAGTGGAGACGCTGAACCGAATATATTTGTGATCGGACAGCGTCTCGATCTCCTCGACGTGGCCAGTCATTGACACGCCCCGCAATGGATGGGGCGCAGAAAGACACGTCGACGATGGGACCCTCCGTTGCGACGCACACAAGTGTGGACCCGGCCCCGATTGAGTAGGGCCAGGTCGAGCCCTAGGGCCCCACTCCTCGAGCAGTTCCCCGCGCCGGTCTGTCCTCGGCTCCCCCCACGCTGTGCTTTTGGCGTTGAGGTCGCCGAGTAGAATGACCGGACGCGGTGCCTGTGACCGAACAAGGGCCTCGAGATCGGCCAAGAACGATTCGAACTCGGCGAGACCCCTGTTCGGAGAGAAGTAGGCCCCAACGATGGCGTATGGGCCCCAGTGCGCCGCAACGTACCCGGCGCCCCTACGGATGGTTTGTAGGGGCTGCGAACCGGGTCCTGTCGCACATATAATGGCGACGGAACCGTTGAGATCCCCCGCCCAATTTGTTCGCGGGGGGACGAAATACGGCTCCGCCACCACTGCGACGTCGATTGACCACTGCGCCAGCGTCTGCAGGAAGAGATCCTGAGCGCCGGCGCAGTGGTTGATGTTCCCCTGGAGGAGGAAATGTGGTCGGACTTGGTCCATTAGTGTTCCATCATTTCCTCCTCCTCGCAGGGTTGAGCCCGCGCTGTAGCGTTAGCGGCGGGCACTTTCTTTGGTGCCAGCCGCTTGGTGAGAGCCGGGGGAGCACAACCCCGGCTGCCCATCTGATGATGCGCGTTGCGACCGAGCTCGGCGCAAATCGCGCATTTGGGCGGCGCCGAGCAGGCGGCCGCCTTGTGGCCCGGCGCGCCGCAGCGGAAACAGAGGCCGCTGCGGTCCGTTGGGCAGGCGCACAATGGCCTCGTGTGGCCCAGCACCAAGCACCTGTAGCATTTTAGTGGCCGTGCTTTCAGGGCCACTACCCGCGCCGAGCTCCAGCCCACCAGAAATTTGTTGGTGGGGCTGGTGATGAGCAGCGGGGCTGCTGTTAGGGGGCACTTTACCACTATGGTATATTTGCCCCCCGAGCCAATTCTGAGCTCACCTGCCGTCACCGAGCCAGGGGCGCATTTGCCTTGGCGGGCCACGGCGGCCAGGATCTCCGCCTTGGTGACGGAGTCATCCAGGTCCGAGACCCGGAGCTCCGCACTCTTGATGGGTCGGGAGACCCTGACTTCATCTTTATAAATGGCCCTCAACTTTTCAGCCATTGTATCGGCTGTTTCGTGGCTCACATGCTTCGGCAGTTCCAAGACCCGCGCGCCAGTCTGCGACTTTCGGATCAGGATGGGGGTGACAGAAATGTCAATCCCCAATTGACCGAGGTCGACCTCTTGGCGGGCCTGTGCCAAGATTTTGGCGTACGAGACACCTTTCTTCTCGGCCTCCGCGTCAATCGTGAGGACGAGGGCGGCTCTGCGTGCAGCTGCACGCTGTTTTTGCGCCCTCTTCTTCTGGGTCCTTGACGCGGAGCCCGGTTTCTTCTTAGGAGCCGGCGGCGGATGAGGTGCCGCCGGCTGAGTCTTCTTGGCCGCCTTGCGTTTGGCCTTGCGGCCGACCACTTTGGCCCAACTGCCGTCGTCCGCCGCTGGTGGCGGAGCCGTAGATGTTGACGGCTGTGGTGTGGCAGTTTGGGCCGATGTCTGTGGCGCCGCCTTCTTCGTCGTCGCCGTCGTCGTCCTCGCCGCCGCCGTCGCCGCCGTCGCCGCTGCCGCTGCCGTCGCCGCCGCCGTCTTCTTCTTCCTTGACTTCTTCGGGGCCTGACCAGCAGTGGGCTTGTCCACCACCGGCCTCTTGATAGGCCCCGAAGATGTCGATGTAGAAGCGGTGGGCTTGGGCCCACTGCCCGATGCCTCCGCCGCCGCGCGTCTTCGGTCCGCCGCCAGAGGCGGACGCATAATAGGTTCTGGAGGCAGACGACCCTCCAGCGACGCCAGTTTCGCGTCCATCATGGTCCCTACGGAACGCATGATGGACTGGCTGAACTGTTCGAAATCAGTTGCAGCTGGGGCCATCTGCCTCTGGACCGCACCGAATTGCCCCCTCAGTTCTTCGACCTCTCTGCTGAGGCGAGCATTTTCTGAGAGCAGCCGGTCCATTGCGGTGGAGCTCGTCAGGGCGCGAACACCGCCCTGTATTGCGTCCACCGCATCCTTCATCTTCCGGATGAGGCTGCCCTTTATGTTCTTGGAGGTTTTAGCCACCTCCAAGATCGTTATGAGGTTCGCCTCAATGCGCTCCTTGGCCGCGGCGGGATCCGTGGGTTGGAGGCCGGAACTGATCATGTCCCGGACCGCCGCTCGGGCATCCCGCCTCTCAGCCGCCTCTCGCTCTTCATCGCGAGTCTTCAAAGGCGGCACAGTCTCCGCGGTGAGCTTTCTGTATAGCTCCCGCTGTTTATTAAGTCCCACGTATCGGCCGTGTGTTGTACTGCCGCGTGACTTCGTGGATGACGCCATGGAGACCACGCTCTCGCAATCTGATGCGAGGCGAGTCTCCTTGTTATCTTCCTCAGCAGAGCTGTCGCTGAGATCTGCTTTTCTTCTCTTCCTGCGTGTTCGCTCTTTGGAGCTCTCACGAGAAATGGAGTGGCAAGACACCAGCTCCATTTCACTATCGCCCGCGACGAGGCGCTCGAGAACAACTCGAGGCGACCTCGCCACTAACTCGTCCGCGAGACTCGACCGACTGTTCGATCGAGTTCGCACTCCTAAACTTACATCATTTTGGTTTTGGTTAATATTAGTACAATCCATAATATGTCCCACGAGTATGGGGGATATAGGGGCGTCGTTCCCGGGCAGTGCCCCCTGTACCCGGGAAAAGTCTAACGTAACCCTTCGAGGTGGCGACCGGTACCTCGTCGGGGATACCACTCGGAACTGGACTCCCTCCAGCCATTCATCCTCTCGCCGTGGCAACCAAGCTTAGGATTGGGGGTTTTTTATAGAGGTTTTCCGTCCTCGTGACCCAACCGGTTAAGGTAAGGCCCCCGGGCCGCGTAAGGTCCACCCTGACCCTCGCTGCGGCTTACGGGTCGGCCGGCGGTGGTCTTAACAAGACCGTGTCCGAAGGCAGTGTGAGTGCACATCGGACCCGCCGCCCTCTTCCTACCCCCGCCCGCCGCCGCTACCCGGAATACGTCCAGGACGCCGGCGGGCTGCGGTCCGATCAGCAAAAGCCGCCAACCGGACTCGCCCTCCTCCCTTCAACCCGCTCTCCTCAACAGAGGAGATATGGGAGAGGGAGCGTCTGCGACAAAAGTCGCCGCCCAAAAGGGCGCACCTTAGTAATTTTTTACAGAGGTTTTCTTCCTCGCAGCCCCCGCCCTTAAAAGGGCAACGGCCCCCGTTCCGACAGTTACTTGCCGGGTTACGGTATACTATGCCCGACCAGCAGTTGACACTGGTCGGGCACACCCGCGACCGCAGTCGCCGGCCCACTAGGGTAGGGCCCCACCTAGTGATTTTTTAAGGAGGTTGTCTTCCTCCGTGCGAGATGTTAGCCGGCCCTGACATAAAAACAGGAACCGTTGCCCAGGGTGCACCACGAGGAGGTCTCTCAGCACATCAGCACCCCAACCTTTTTTTTTTTTTTTTTTTTTTTTTTTTTTTTTTTTGGTAAAGCGGAGGAATCCTCATGGACACCCGCGACTCCGGGGGGAGCCGCGGGTAGTGTCAGACTCTTACTGACTAAACCTAACCGCTGTGCTACGTCATCCGCGTTTTTGTGTCGGTGCATGGCAGCGCATAGTACTACTTCATGCACCGACCGCGGGCGTCCGCCGGCCAGTTGAGAGCCGGCGGGTTGCAATATCGCATTGTTGATGGAGGCCGACGTGTAAAGGGCGTCGGCCTCCTCGCCTGATACTGGGACCACACCCATAGCACCGAATGTGGCCCCCCGTCGCGGGTCCTCTACTACGGACGGTAGCACCCCCGTGCCACCGTCCGGACCCTGGTTAGGGCGGGAGGGCGCGTTCATGCGCGGCCCTTCGCCGCCCCACCCGACGTCGGCGTATTTGGGGCGCGTCCGGATCGTTTTCCCGGACGCGCTCCGCGGCCTCCTTCTGCGACATAACGGTCTCGCAGAAGGAGGCCAGTGCGTCCCACGCTGCGCGGCTGCTGAGCGCGGCTGCGACAACAGCCGGCAGCGCGGAGACGTCTACTCCGCCCAGCGCAGACACAAGGACGGCGCGAGGCCCATCGAAGGCCGGACACAGGGCCAGCGTGTGCAGTGCGGTGTCGTCTGGATCACCGCACTGGTGACACGCTGTGGTGGCCTCTCTTTGGGCCACCCGGCACAAGTAGTGCCCAAAGGCCCCGTGTCCGGTCAACACCTGTGTGAGGCGGTACGTCAATTTTCCGTACCGCCTCTCCGCCCACTGTTGTAGGTGTGGGCGGATCGCCTCGACCGTCGCCCGCCCCGCCGTCGGCCTTGCGAGCCGAAGTTCCCAATTTCGGAACACGACGAGGCGGGCTTGTCTGCGCCAGGCTTCGCGTTGCCCTGGCGAGGGGTCCAAGCCCCGGGACCGGAGCGAGGTGCAGCGGGTGTAGAGGTCCGCTAGCACCCTCGCTTCCAAATCCCAGGGGGGAGTCCCCGCCAGGGCACACGCCGCCTCCTGCCCGACGGTGCGATACGCCCGGGCGACCCTATTGGCCACCACCCGCTGCGCACCGAGCAAAACCGCCCGGTGCTCGGGCTTGAGCGCATCGCACCAGATGGGTGCGCCGTACAGGGCCATCGATTTTATGACCCCTGTATAGAGTCGGCGACACCCAACGTCTGGGCCCCCGACGTTTGGCAAGAGTCTTCCGAGAGCGAGAGCGGCGGCCTGGAGTCTTGGCGCCAGCCGCTTAAAGTGCTCCCGGAAGCTCAACCGCCCGTCGAGGACCAAACCTAAATACTTCATCGTGCCTGACAGCGGGATTTGAGTGTCCTCCACTGTCAGGCACGAGTCGGGCAGGGGCCGGCTCCGGGGACCGTGCAGCATTAGCGCTTCGGTCTTCCCCAGAGCCACTTCTAAACCTAGCATGCGGATGCGACCCACGACCAATTGGACGCCGCAGGTCGCAATCCGCATGCATTCCCGGGGGTCTGTCCCCCGGGTTAACACCAAGGTGTCGTCCGCGTAGCAGACGACCTGCATGCCGGGGTATAGGGCCCCTCTCAGGGCCCAGTCGTACCCGATGTTCCACAGGAGGGGTCCTAAGACCGACCCCTGTGGAACACCGCGCCCCGTCTGATGGCTCTGCAGGCCGTTCCGCCCCGCGAACGAGACGCTCCTTTCGGCGAGGTAGTCCGCCACGACACGCTGGAGATAGAGCGGCACCCCATGGTATCGGAGCGCCGCTACTATACATTGATGCGGCAGCGAGTTGAAGGCGTTGGCAATGTCCAGTGAGACGGCCAACGCCACCCCCCCCTCGCGCCGCCGCATCCGTGGCGAACTCCCTCACCAACTGCAAGGCGTCCAATGTGGACCGCCTCGCCCGAAATCCGAATTGACAGTCCGACAGATTCGGACCCGTCCGGTCTAGGTGCCGGACGATGCGGGCAGCAATGATTCGCTCAAAGAGCTTGCCCGCCTCGTCCAGCAAGACAATCGGTCTATAACCGGACGGCGAATCTGCCGGACGCCCCTCCTTTCTGAGGAGGACCAGTCTGAATCAGCACCCCAACCTTTTTTTTTTTTTTTTTTTTTTTTTTTTTTTTTTTTTTTTTTTATAGAGGGGAAATCCCTTATGGATACCCGCCGCGATCGGATTTGGCGGCGGGTTATGTCCGACTCGCACGGACTAAAACCACCTCATTTTCCAGCCTCGTCGCCTATAATGTTGACGGGGGTTACGAGAATACCCTTTGATATCTCTTCCGCGACCCCCGCCGGCGACGCCCGCTCTTTCTGAGCAGGCCCTACTCTAAACGCCCTTGGTCGGGCCCTACACTAAATTGGTCGACGGGTCGTAGATGTGGTGACCCATCGGCCCCAGCTCGGGGCTTCGTAGTGGGCGACGGATGTCCGAATTTTTTCCGCCGCCCAAAGCCATTAAGGCTGCGTGACGCGTTTGTGTGCGTCTGCGCCGTATTGATGCCGACGAGGGGTCCTCTTCCCTCGCCGGATGGCCGTGTTAGTTGACGGCCATTGGTTCCGCCTCGTTCCGCGGTTGCGGGGCCGCCTGCGCTGGCACTTGCAAGCCAGCTGCTGGTGTCTTCTTCTTCTTCGTCGGCTTCTTCTTCTGGGCGCCGCATGATTTGGCGCCCAGTCGGTGATTTGCCGGTCTTCCCTCCGCTGCACACAATGTACAATGTGCGTCGGCCGTACAGGATGCCACCTTGTGTCCGGGCATCCCGCACCGGTAGCACTTGTCGCCGTGGTCCTCTTCAGCTGTGCACAGGGCTCTTGTATGCCCCGGCTCCAAGCACTTGTAACATCTCATGGGCCTCTGCGCCAAAAGATCGACTTGCGCAGAGACCCAGCCAATTAGGAATTTTTTGGCGCCACATATCTTCGCCGCCGCGGTTGCTGGGCAGCGAACCCATATCATCCCCAGACCGTATCGGTCGGTGCGGATCTCGCCGCACTTAACTTCTTTGACGCCGCACTGCCCAACTTGGGCGATGGCGGCCGTCACATCGTCCTTTGTGACCGAGTCGTCCAGGCCTGTTATGCGCAGTTCCGCGCTCTTCGTCGGCCTGGAGACCCGGACGCTCTCACTAGAGAACACCTCTTTCAGTTTTGCGGCAAGTTGGTCCGCTTTGTCGCCGCTTGTGGCGCCGGGCACTTCGAAAATCCGCGCCCCCGTAACGGCTGTGCGGAAACCAAGCCCTGGTATTCCTAGGTCGGCCAGGTTGATTTTCTTCCTGGCCGTCCTGATCGCCGATGCGTAAGTTAAGCCGCCATCGCCGGCCGATGGCTCGATAGTGAGCACTACCGCCGTGGTGCGTGGCGTGTAGATTTTGGCCGGTTTCTTCTTCTTTTCTTGCTTCTTCTTCTTCTGCCGTCGGCCCTGGACTACGGTCCAGGGTTCTTCGGGCGTCTCAGCCTTCTTCTTCTTTGTCTTCTTACCTCTACGAGTCCGACCAGCACTAGGTTCCGCTGGTGGACCCGGAGGCGCAGTCGTCTTCGCCGTCGTCGGCTTGGCCAAAGACTTAGCCGTTGTCTTCACCGTGGTCTTCTCCACGGACTTGGTGCTGGGCCCAGGTGTGTTTTGCGTTTTAGGCCTCTTCGGCGGCCTCAACGCGGGCCAGTCTGCGCTACTATGCGCTGCCTGCTCCTCCTCCAGCCTCCTGCTATCAGCTGCAAGAGGTGGACGGTGGCGCTGTTCTGGCAGCAGCCTCTCTTCGATGGCGGCAAAGCGCGCATCCAACATCCTACCCACTTGAGACGTGATTTGAAGCGTCAGCTCTTCGGTGCTGGCGCTTTGCGTTTCCGCAACCTTCTCTCTTTCCGCTATGGCCTCCCTGACGCTCTGCATCTCTTGCTGGAGATATGCGAGCTCTTTGCGGAGCTTCTTGTTGGCCCTCCGCAGCTTCTCCGTCTCTTCGCCGACAGATCGCTGATGGAGAAATTCGACCGCCTCTTTGATATTGGCCGCGGCTTCTTTTAGTGCCTTGACCATCGGTCCCTGCAGGTTTTTAGATTTGGCAGCAACGCCAAGGACCACATCCACGCACTTTAGAGCATCACTTTTCGCTGCCGAGAAAGGGTCGTCTACAATCTCGCTGACGCTGGCTAGTGGCTCAGAGGCGCGAGGCGTTTGACGAGTGCGCGCTCTTTCGACGATCTCGTCGAATTCTTCCGCCGCTCTGCGCTTCATCTCGTCTTTTTCCGCTTTTCGTTGGGCGGCCTTGAGCTCTTCTTGGGCTTTACCCCACCCAATGTATTGCCCTGTGGTAGGTGGCCTACCACGTCCCCTCTTCGCTGAAGGAATCTTCGCTGCGCTGGTGCTGTCGTCGTCTTGATTCCTCTTCAGCCATCTTCTTTCTCTATAGTCTGATCTAGACTCCTCGACCTCCATCTCGCGTTCCGATCCAGAACTCTCCTCTCCCGAGGCGAAATATTTGCCCTCCCCAGAATACGAAGGGCAGCCCGCGCGACCAGCTGGCGGCGCGGGGAGGGATTCTCCGACTCCGGTGGAGCCGGTACCCTCCTGGGGTAGTTTGTTTTTATATTTCGGCATGGTCATACTTTTCTTCGACGGTTTTAAAGAACCCGACAACTTGGTTGGACCGTTCGCGGCCGACCCCGTAAATGAGCCGACCAGGCACAAGTGCCCCCTCCTCAGCACGGTCCCACACCTTGGGATTTTGGGTAATTTTTTATAGAGGTTTTCTTCCTCGCAGCCCCAGCCCGCTATGCAAGCAGCGGCCCCCGCTCCGACAATAACCTGCCGGGTTACGGTTTATCCCCCCCTGCGACAATAGTCGCTGCCCAAAAGGGCCCCACTCTGGGCCGACCAGCTGTAAACACTGGCCGCCCTCTTCCCCCCCCCCCGCCCGCCGCCGCTACCCGGAATACGTCCAGGACGCCGGCGGGCCCACCCGTGACCGACCGGCAAAACGCACCGGCCGGCCACCCCCGCGACCGCAGTCGCTGGCCCACTACGGTAGGGCCCCACCTAGTAATTTTTTCAAGAGGTTGTCTTCCTCCGTGCGAGATGTTAGCCGGCCCTGACATAAAAACAGGAACCGTTGCCCAGGGTGCACCACGGGGAGGTCTCTCAGCACATCAGCACCCCTCAGCACCCCAACCTAACCTAACCTAACCTAACCTAACCTAACCTAACCTAACCTAACCTAACCTTTTTTTTTTTTTTTTTTTTTTTTTTTTTTTTTTTTTTTTTTTTTTTTTTTTTTTTTTTTTTTTTTTTTTTTTTTCGGGGGGAAATCCTCATGGACTTCCTCCGCCTGGGGAGAGGCGGAGGGGCGTGCCGGACTCCTACCGGCTAAAACCCCCCGGTGTCATCTGGCACCTGCGCGCGGGACCGCGGGAATCCGATTCTTCCGCAGCCCCGCGCTAGTGCTGGCCCGGTGTGCCCGGGCCTCGCCTCGTGCACGGGGTGGTGAGGTGTTAACCACCCCGTGCATCGTCTCAGAGGCGCGTGGCGACAACCCACCCGCGCCTCCGTCTCGGGTCCGTCGAATCGGGGGGCGGGGACTTCCCCAAGTCCCACGCCCCCTGGACCCATTTAGGGGGGCTGGAAAAGGGCGTTATCCGCCCTTCCCCTGCGCCCGGTGCGCTTTCTGCGGCCCGGGAAGGGAGTGGAGATCTCCCTCTCCCGTTCCGCAGTCTCCTTCTGCGACATCACGTCCTCGCAGAAGGACACCACCGCGTCCCACGACTCTGCGCCGCCGACCATCCTACGTACTATGGCCGGCAGCGACAGGTCGCCTCCTACTACATTTGTGAGGACACGGCGCTGCTCGTCCCAAGCTGCACACTCGGCGAGCGTGTGTTGCGCCGTGTCCTCCCCGCATTGGACGCAGTGGTGGCACCGAGCGTCCGGCTCCCTGCCTATGCGGCACAGGTACTTGCCGAAGCAACCGTGCCCCGACAGCACCCGTGTCACTCTGAACGACAGGGAGCCGTGCCTTCTCCCGAGCCAGTCGTCGAGTACTGGCCGGATCGCCTCGACGGTAGCGAGGCCGGCGGCAGGGCGCTGAAGCCTTTGCCGCCATTCCGCCACCAGGACCTGACGGAGCTCTTCTCGGCGCAGCGAGATCTGCTGCTGCGCCGGCCTCGAGCCCCGTGCCCGCTCTTCCTCGCGCCATCTGTAGAGTGACGCGAGTACTTTAGCCTCTAGGTCCCAGGGCGGGGATCCGGCCAGGACGCAAGCCGCCTCGTGGGAAATCGTGCGGTACCCGCGGACGACTCTGACGGCCATCGCCCTCTGCGGTCTCCGCAGAATGGCGAGAGTGCCGGCCGTCAGGTCATACGCCCACACGGGGGCCCCATACAGGGCCATGGACCGCACGATTCCCACGTACAACCGCCTACAGGCGGCGCTCGGGCCCCCCACGTTGGGAAGCAGCGTTGAGAGCGCGCCCGCCGCGCCCATGAGCTTGGGCGCCAGCCGCCGGAAGTGAGACCCGAATTCCCATCGGCTGTCGAGCACCAATCCTAGGTACTTCATGGTGGACTCGACAGCTATCCGGGTCCCGCCGACCACGATGTGTGACCCCGGCGGCGGCGCGCATCGGGGGCCATGAAACACCATGGCCTCCGACTTGCTCAGGGCCACCTCCAGGCCCAGGCGCCGGATGCGGTTCACCACCTGTGAAACCGCAGCCGTGGCTATCAACGCCGCTTCCCTGTGCGAGCTCCCCCGGGCGGTGACAAGCGTGTCGTCCGCGTAACACGTCAAGTCAGCGCCCGACGGGAGCTCGCCCCTCAGCACCCAGTCGTAACCGATGTTCCACAAGAGGGGTCCCAGAACCGACCCCTGTGGAACACCGCACGACATGAGGTGCCGACCGACACCGTCACGTCCCCGATAGGTGACGCACCTACCCTCCAGGTAGGCCCCTACTGTACGGCGGAGGTAGGGAGGCACACGATGGTATTTCAGGGCCTCCCTAATACAACTCCAGGGTAGGGTGTTGAAGGCGTTGGATATATCCAACGAAACTGCCAACACCACCCCACCCCGGGACACTGTCTCCTCCGCCAGGGCCCTCACGCGCATGATGGCGTCCACGGTGGAGCGCCCCCGACGAAAACCGAACTGGTTATCGTCCAGGTCCGGCCCCTCTCTGCACAAGTGGCCGACGAGGCGATCTGCGATAATACGCTCAAAAAGTTTGCCCGCCTCGTCGAGCAACACTATGGGCCGGTACGCGGACGGTGAGTCCGCGGGGCGCCCCTCCTTCCTGAGCAGGACCAGCCTCCCCTCCTTCCACACACTGGGAAACTGGCCCCGCTCGAGGCATGCCGTGAAGAGCCCCCTCAGCTGGGGCTCTAACTCCTTGAGGGCCAAGACGAGAGCTCGGCCAGGAACTCCGTCGGGTCCGGGCGCTGTGTTCTTCGCCCGGAGTCGCGACACGGCCGCTCTCATCTCGGCTTGCGTCACTTCGGGGACGTCGGTGCTCTCCTCTTGGGGAGAGTCTGTGGCTGAGGGTGAAGCCATCGTCGGGGGAATGTGTCCCGACCGCTCAGGGAAGAGGGCCGACACCACCGCCTCTAGCAGCTGGGGCTGCAGGCTCTGCGTCAGTGGAGGCGCCCAGGGACGCAACTTGCCCCGTACCCAACGGTAGGGGCGCCCCCACGGGTCCCGATCCAGGGACCCCAGCAGCTCTTCCCCGGCACGCGACTTGGAGTCGTCGATGGCCAGCCACAGAGTCTCCTTTGACGCGCGGTACACCTCATACCGCGCGTCTTCTTCGACGGGATCCCGTCGACGTCGTCTTCGGTACCGCGTGTACTGGCGGCGAGCCGCAACGCACGCAATGCGCAGCCGTGCGATCTCGTCGGTCCACCAGTACACGCAGCGCCTTGTGGTCTGTTGGCGGACACGGGGCATGGACGCGTCGCAAATCTGCGTCATCGCCCCGCGAAACCACAGCGCCACCGCCTCGACGTCGACGAGGCCGTCCGTCGCCGATTCCCAGGCCCAGGACTGGACTAGGGCAGCTTCCTCGAGTAGTTCCCTGTCGATGCGCGTAAGCGCCCAACGCGGGCCGTCGTTAATCGGGGCTCTTGGATGGCGGCCGCTCGCGGTCTGGGCGGAAACGTCGAACCGGATATATCTGTGATCCGATAGCGTTTCCACCTCCACGGCGACACGCCAGTCGCGGACTCGGCTAGCGACAGAGGGGCTAGCGAACGACACGTCCACTATCGACCCGCCCCGCTGTCGCACGCACGTGAATTCCGAGCCCCGATTTAGGACGACCAGACCGGTCGTCACCGCCCACTCTTCCAGCACCTCGCCCCGAGAGTCAGTGACCGGAGATCCCCACGCCGATGACTTGGCGTTGAGATCCCCGAGCACCAGAACGGGACGAGGGTGGCAGCGCCCTACGACGGCGCCCAACTCGACAAGGAACCCCTCGAAGTCAGCGAGGCTCTTGTTGGGGGAGAAATACGCCCCCACAACGACGATGCCGTCCGAGACCGCAGCAACCCAGCCACGGCCCCGAGACGGTTCGATTAGAGCCCCGCCAATAATGGCCACCGAACCGTCCACGCACCCCAACCAGTTGTCACGGGCAGGGACGGAGTACGGCTCGGCGACCACAGCCACCTGGATCGACCACTCTGCCATGCTCTGGAGCAGGAGATCCTGAGCTCTGGCACAGTGGTTGATGTTGCCCTGGAGGAAATGGAGTTGTGCCATTAATGACAGTCCATTCCCTCGGCAACAGTCCTGGGCCGGGAGTCGGCCGTGGAGCTACTGGCCTGCGGGGGAGGCGAGGTTTCCCCGGCAGGCTTAGAGCCCCTCTTCTTCTTCTTTTTCTTCTTTTTGCCCTTGCTGGCAGGCGCGCCACAGGCTCCTCCGCCCACTTTGTGTCCCGCCGGCCTCCCCGCAGCCGAACACAAGCTGCAGTTGAGCGCGGCGGAACACTGGGCCGCCTTGTGGCCGGGCTGACCGCAGCGATAACATAGACCGCTACGGTCGACCTCGGCGGTGCATTTTGCCCGGACGTGCCCTTGTTCCAGGCACCGGAAGCACCGCAAAGCCCGGGGTTGCAGGAGCTTGACCCTCGCTGCAACCCAGCCCACCAGCAAGATGCCGCTGGAGGCGATCTTCTTCGCCGACGCTACAGGGCACCGAACCCAGGTTACCCCGAGTCCGGTAGCGTCGGCGCGTATTTCGCCGGCCCGCACCTTGTCCGGCGGACACTCCCCGCTTTGGGCAACGGCCGCCTCCACCTCCTTGGAGGTCACGGAGTCGTCCAGACCGGCAATCCGCACCTCTGCGGTTTTTACCGGCCTGGAGATCCGGACGTCCGCGGAGTCGAGGACCTCCCTCATTTTGGCGGCCAGAGCGTCCGCCTTTTCGGCACTGCCGCTCGCAGCACCGGCCACCTCAAACAGCCGCGCACCCGTGGCAGTCTGCTTGACGGTGACGGACTGGAGGCCAAGATCCGACAACTTGATCTTGGCCTTGGCCTTGGCAATGACCGACTGGTACGTAACGCCTCGCTCCGAGGCTCCGGGCTGCAGCGTGAGCGTCACAGCCTCGGAGCGCGGAGCACGCACCGTCGTCGGTCCTTTGCGACCGCCTTTGGCAGTCCGTCGTGCAGGCTGCGCAACCGGCTTTGGTGTTTGGCCGGGAGTGCGCGCTGCTGCCGATGCCGCTTTAGCGGCTTTGCGGGCCTTCTTGCGGCCCACGACTTTTGCCCAGGTCTCACCCTTAGACCCGGCAGTCGTGGGCTGATTGCTGGGTGGGGCTCTGGCCACGGGCCTATCCCCACCCTCTGCGGGCTTCCCCTTCCGGGGCACCGGGGTCGGCGTCTCCCCAGACTTCCGCCGTGTGTCGGCCGCTAAGGGCGGGCGGAGGACTGGTTCTGCGGGGAGGCGCCGAGAGATCGCCTCCAAGCGAGCGTTCATCATGCTCCCGCACTGGAGCATACAAATCCGGACAATGCGCTCGACCTCGTCGTCGGTCCGAGCGCTTGCCGGCCTCAGTGCGGGAGCCGGGGCCACCACCGATGCGGCGTCAGTGGGCGACTGTCGCTGCTGCTGCTCGCTCAGAGCAGCGACTTGTCGCCGGAGGTCCGCCAAATCATCACGGAGACGGCTGTTCTCCTCCCTCAACTTCGCAACCTCGTCTGAGGCTGTCCTGTTGAGGAGGACGCCAACCGCCTCCTTAATATCCGCGGCAGCCTCTTTCAGACCGCGGGTGAACGTGCCCTTCAGGCTGCCAGATTTCGTGGCAACCTTCAGGACCAAGTCCACCCCGTCCAAGGCCATCTGGCTGAGGGCCACCGCGGATGGCTCCCCCCCTTCCGCCGCTAGAGCAGCGCGACGCTCGCGAGCGCGTCGGGCCAACTCCGACACTTCGTCGGCCGCGACGGCCTTGCGCTGCTCTCTTCTGGTGGCGTTGAGCTCCGCCTTTGTGCTCCCAAGCGAAGCACAGCTCTCGCCACCAGGATCTTCGGTAGTGACCCCTAGGTCACTTTCTGCCTCGCTGGCCGCTTGAGGGTTGGAGCGCACAAACCTACCCTGTGCGTCCCTCCGCGGCCGCGAGGCACTCGTGCCCTTCGAAGCCTGCCGACCTCTCCTCGCGGTCGGCAGCTTCGGCGCCAGCAGACCTTCCTCATCTGAGGACAGATCCGCCGGCCCACCTTCCCCCAAAGCAGGGTCGCGTGGACGCTTCCTCGCGGATGGTCCACGCTGTCCCTCACCCTCAAAATGACTGCTGCCAGTAACATTATCAGCAGCAGGGGCCTGGTCGCCTACCCCTGCGCGTCCATCGGTAACCAACTTCACACTCGCAGGCCCGGGTACCTGCGAGCGCCGGGTGTCAGCCGGGTCGCATGACAAAAACATTTCTTTGTCCGACATATTCATACGATTACGATATGGGTGGTACGCACATCGCTTCCCCAAGGCGATGCGGCCGCTCTTTTTGGGAGGGTATTTGGTCCTCCCGAGGCCAGCGGATGCCTCCGGTGCAGGGTATACCGCCCGCTGTGCGGTATCTAACCTAAATCCTAACCTAAGTTTTTTTTTTTTTTTTTTTTTTTTTTTTTTTTTTTTTTCTTTTTTCTTTTTTTCCAACCTAGCCTAATTTTTTTTTTTTTTTTTTTTTTTTTTTTTTTTTTTTTTTTTTTTTTTTTTTTCCCTAACAACTAACCTAAACTACCCAGCACCGTGGCTCAAGCACTCGCCACGGGTGCTCTTCGACCGCAGGTTGAGGAGCAACCCACGGTCTTCCCCCTTTGGTCACCGCGACATACGCACCGCGGCGACCCCTAGACCGCGGACCGTACAGTGGCCCGCGGTCTATCCCACCTCGCCCCCTAGCCGTGCACTCTGCAGCTGCAGAGCGCATCTAGGGAGCCCTCGGGAGCGACTCCTCCGCTCCGGCAGAAATTCGCCACGGGCAACAGTCTCCCCCTTGCCACGAGGAGGCTGTTGCCCGCGCCCAGGGTGCACCGTCCCAGCGCCTGCTAGCTCTCGTGACAGCAGGAGAACCAGCAGACACTGAGCACTCGAGGAGGTTTTCTGCCAGGCACCCCAACCTAACCTAACCTAACCTAACCTAACCATTCCGTGGTGGTCCGAGGAACTCGCAGCCTTGAAGAAGGACGTCGCCAGGAAGAAGAACCGCATCCGTTGCGCCGCTCCGGTCCGAAGAACAGTAGTCGTTGACGCGTACCTGCAAGCAAAGGAAAAATATGAGTGCCAAGCCAAGAAAGCCCAAACAGAGAGTTGGAAGGAGTTCTGCAAGAAGCAAGACCGCGAAGGTATGTGGGAGGGTATCTACAGGATCATCGGAAGAACCTCCAAGAGACAGGAAGACTTGACCCTCGTTAAGGACGGTGCATTCCTGAACCCAAAAGAGTCGGCAGCCCTGCTCGCAGACACGTTCTACCCCAGGGACACAGAAGAGGGAGAAAATGTAGACCACATGCGAACCAGAGAAACGGCAAGCCGGGTAAACGACTGGGTCGATGGTGAATTCCATGATCCACCGTTCACCTCGCCGGAGCTACAGACCGCAATGATGGGATTCAACCCAAAGAAGGCCCCTGGAGCGGATGGCTTTACGTCAGAAATCTGCTGTCGAGCGATCTACCAGGACCCGGACGCGTTCCTTGCCCTGTACAGAAAGTGCCTAGAATTGGCACACTTCCCGGACATCTGGAAAGAGGCATCGGTGGTTGTCCTCAGAAAACCGGGCAAGGACAATTACACGAACCCCAAGTCCTACAGACCGATAGGTCTACTGCCAGTCTTGGGGAAGGTCCTGGAGAGGATGGTAGTAGCCAGGTTAAAGTGGCAGCTTGTGCCGCGGATTAGTACCCGTCAGTTCGGCTTTATGCCCCAGAAGAGCACCGAGGACGCTCTCTATACACTAATAAATCACGTTCAGGACAAGTTGAGGCTGAAAAAGCTAATTGTCCTGGTGTCATTGGATATAGAGGGCGCCTTCGATAGCGCATGGTGGCCAGCTATCAAAGTCAGACTGGCTGAGGAAAAGTGCCCGGTAAATACCAGGAGGCTACTAGATAGCTACCTCGACAGCAGAAAAGTCAGGGTTAGATATGCCGGGGAGGAATGCACGAGAGATACCAACAAAGGCTGCGTCCAAGGGTCAATCGGGGGTCCAATCCTGTGGAACCTCCTGCTGGATCCACTGCTACATCAAATTGGGAGCAACAACATCTTCTCGCAAGCATTCGCGGACGACATTGTGTTAGTCGTGGATGGCGACACAGCTCTTGAGGTTTCCCGAGAGACCAACGCGGTCCTTGGGTATATTCACGGGTGGGGCGTCAAAAACAAGCTTAGGTTTGCGCCGCACAAAACGAGCGCAATGGTCGTCACGAGGAAGCTGAAGTACGACACTCCAGCCCTGCATATGGCCGGGACCGACCTAAAGATGGTAAACAGCATCAAGCTGCTGGGTCTGACCATTGATGACAAGCTAACGTTCAACAACCATACCGCGAGCGTCTGCGTGAGAGCCGCCAATATTTACAAAAAGCTCTCAAGGGCGGCAAAGGTAAACTGGGGTCTGAACACTGACATTATTCACAGCATATACACAGCGGCAGTCGAGCCGATTATTACCTATGCGGCTGCAGCCTGGGCTCCCGCTGCCGCTAAGCTGGGTATACGGAAGAAGCTGAGCTCTATCCAGAGAGGGTTCGCGCAGAAGCTCTGCAAGTCTTACCGTACAGTCTCGCTGAACTCTGCCCTGGTACTATCCGGAATACTTCCTCTAGACTTGCGCATACAAGAGGCAGCCGCCCTGTATGAAGCGAGGAGAGGGTCATCCCGGTTCGTGCCTGGGGACAGGGACATCGAACGTATGGCGAGATTTGCAGAAGCTCCTCATCCGGCTCTGCAGATAGCCCTGAAATTCGAATGTCTGGAGGACCAACAGCTGGTAGACAGCAGAAACGTGCAGGCGGTGCGAATCTTCACCGACGGCAGCAAGATTGAGGGGAAGGTCGGAGCCGCATTATCCATTTGGGATAATGACGGTGAAACCCGGAACCTCAAGCTTAGCCTCGCCGCGTACTGCACGGTCTACCAGGCCGAATTGCTGGCTATATGCAGGGCAACGGACTTGATCCTGAAGCGCCCTGAGGGGAGCTATGGTTTGTACAGCGATTCAATGTCAGCATTGCAGACGCTTGCAAACCACTGCTCCCTCCATCCCCTGGCAGTGCAGGCGCGAAAAAACCTGGCTCAGGCTTTACACCAGGGCAAAGCTGTGGCTCTGTTCTGGGTAAAAGCCCACGCCGGCCTGCCGGGGAATGAGCGCGCGGATGAGCTGGCTAAGGAGGCAGCATTAAAGTCGCGGAGGAAGCCGGACTACGACCTGTGCCCGATTTCATTCATCAGACGCCAGATCCGTATGGGATCGCTCGATGAATGGAATCGGAGATATGTGTCGGGCGAGACGGCCTCCGTGACAAAAATGTTTCTTCCTGACGCCATAGCAGCGTTCCGTATTGTGAAACAGGTGAGGCCCGTAGGTATAATCACTCAGGTACTGACGGGGCATGGTGGGTTCTCCGCATACTTGAATCGTTTCAAGTGTAAGGACAACCCATCATGCTCCTGCGAACCGGACACGCCACAGACCATAAAACATCTGTTGTTGGACTGTCCGATCCACATGTCAAAGAGAATGGATCTAGAAGTACAAATTGACATGGAGCTCAACGAAACCGCTGTGGCTACAATAATGTCAGAAAAGGCTAAGCGAAATCTGTTCCTAGCATACTGCACGGAAGTTGCAGAAAAGGCAAACAAAAATAATAAAGAAATTGCAACTATGGTTGCATAAATATTGTAGATATCTATACGCAACCATAGAAACTAAGTAAATAATTTAAGTTAACAATAGGACACTAGATTAAGTTTAGACATAAGAAAATGTAATAGACCTAAATAAAGTAGAAAATAAATAGAAATAAGAATAGCTGTAATTAAGAATTAAGTAGATATAAGGATATCACAGTGTAAGAAACAAAAATCTTATCACCCCGTGTTTACCTCATTTTCCCAGTGTTGTATACAATAAATAAATATGAAAGTAAAAGTAAGGATAGGATAGGCAAAATTAAAAATGGGCATCCCACCCATTTGAATGCAAGACGAAGGATGAAAGAAAGATACAGTATGAGGAATGAAAGTGCGAGAGGAATAACCGCGAGAACTGGTATGCAAGTGTATTGGTATAGAACGTCTCCAATTATGTTGGAGGACGACAGATAAGGAAAAAAAAAAAAAAAAAAAAAAAAAAAAAAAAAAAAAAAAAAAACCTAACCTAACCTAACCTAACCTAACCTCGCGATAGCTCAGTAGTTTCTTGACCGATTTTGAAGCTGTTTTCAGTTATAATCATCTAATTTTGACTACTAATTACTACACATATCGCATTAGACCTAGTTTGCTGGAATTTTCAAACTACCGCCAAAAACTTATATTTTTCAAAATTTTCACATTTAATTAACGATTCCTCGAAATTTTTCCGGGAAATTGTCGCGTTTTAATACTTCTAAATTTACTTACCTGCCGTACCCGCACTCCGCGCCGCACCCCGCGACCAGGACTGTTGGGAAACCTGTAAAAATAACTCAAAATATCAAAATTTTTATATAAAAAATCGGTTTTTTGCCCTTTTTTCAAATTTTTTATTAGTCTTGTATATTATATTATTCGACAGTTGGACAGCTCTCGCCGAGACGCGTGTCGTGACACCTCAAACGTTGAGATCGGAGCTGAAAAACTTTAAAAAATTTACATTTCTTAGTTTCCGTACTTAGTAAAATTCCATCGAAATCCACCTAAGGTCTGTACTGAAAATCTTATTTTCGCGATAGCTCAGTAGTTTCTTGACCGATTTTGAAGCTGTTTTCAGTTATAATCATCTAATTTTGACTACTAATTACTACACATATCGCATTAGACCTAGTTTGCTGGAATTTTCAAACTACCGCCAAAAACTTATATTTTTCAAAATTTTCACATTTAATTAACGATTCCTCGAAATTTTTCCGGGAAATTGTCGCGTTTTAATACTTCTAAATTTACTTACCTGCCGTACCCGCACTCCGCGCCGCACCCCGCGACCAGGACTGTTGGGAAACCTGTAAAAATAACTCAAAATATCAAAATTTTTATATAAAAAATCGGTTTTTTTGCCCTTTTTTCAAATTTTTTATTAGTCTTGTATATTATATTATTCGACAGTTGGACAGCTCTCGCCGAGACGCGTGTCGTGACACCTCAAACGTTGAGATCGGAGCTGAAAAACTTTAAAAAATTTACATTTCTTAGTTTCCGTACTTAGTAAAATTCCATCGAAATCCACCTAAGGTCTGTACTGAAAATCTTATTTTCGCGATAGCTCAGTAGTTTCTTGACCGATTTTGAAGCTGTTTTCAGTTATAATCATCTAATTTTGACTACTAATTACTACACATATCGCATTAGACCTAGTTTGCTGGAATTTTCAAACTACCGCCAAAAACTTATATTTTTCAAAATTTTCACATTTAATTAACGATTTCTCGAAATTTTTCCGGGAAATTGTCGCGTTTTAATACTTCTAAATTTACTTACCTGCCGTACCCGCACTCCGCGCCGCACCCCGCGACCAGGACTGTTGGGAAACCTGTAAAAATAACTCAAAATATCAAAATTTTTATATAAAAAATCGGTTTTTTGCCCTTTTTTCAAAATTTTTATTAGTCTTGTATATTATATTATTCGACAGTTGGACAGCTCTCGCCGAGACGCGTGTCGTGACACCTCAAACGTTGAGATCGGAGCTGAAAAACTTTAAAAAATTTACATTTCTTAGTTTCCGTACTTAGTAAAATTCCATCGAAATCCACCTAAGGTCTGTACTGAAAATCTTATTTTCGCGATAGCTCAGTAGTTTATTGACCGATTTTGAAGCTGTTTTCAGTTATAATCATCTAATTTTGACTACTAATTACTACACATATCGCATTAGACCTAGTTTGCTGGAATTTTCAAACTACCGCCAAAAACTTATATTTTTCAAAATTTTCACATTTAATTAACGATTTCTCGAAATTTTTCCGGGAAATTGTCGCTTTTAAATATTTCTAAATTTACTTACCTGCCGTACCCGCACTCCGCGCCGCACCCCGCGACCAGGACTGTTGGGGAACCTGTAAAAGTAACTCAGAATATCAAAATTTTTATATAAAAGGTCGGTTTTTTGCCCTTTTTTCGAATTTTTTGTTAGTCTTGTATATTATATTATTCGACAGTTGGACAGCTCTCGCCGAGACGCGTGTCGTGACACCTCAAACGTTGAAATCGGAGCTGAAAAATTTTTAGTTTCTGGCCCGCCCACCCACCCAGTGGTGTTTGGCCAGGTGGATTTTGAGTTCCGGCAAATTTTTCGAAACTCATTTTTTGACCCAGAGCGTTGCTCTGACCTACTTTACATCGCCTGGGTGTATTTTAAACGACAAAATTTGAATATTGAGGGAGATATCGCAGCATTATATAATTATTTGACTGTTAAAAATTGACCAAATCGGGCTGATTCCCCCCTTTACAGGGATCAGTCTATTAGTTTTATGCTCTATCTCCTATTTTTAATTTTATTGACATACTGATCCCCCATTTACAGGGACCAGCTAATTTTCTATTATTATTATTGTAATTATTTATTAATTTTAATCAAATTACCTACCCCCCGCTAAAATGTTTCTGTCTAGAACCCCAGCTAAGAAGACACCTGCTTGCCCTCGTGTTTCTCCGTCGGGCGCGGGTCTCTCCCAAGTCGATGCCGAAGCCCCATCTCCCAATGCTTCATCTCAGGCCTCTAATGTGAGGCGAAGCATTGGAGAGTGGGAAAACGGAAAGCTGGCGGAGGCTCAGCCCCCTTCCCCAGTTGCTGCGTCCTCCTCACAAAAGGCAGTCCCGCCCTCGGCGGCGCTCTCGAGGGTCACACGACGAGCTGCGTCCCAGCCGGACAGTAAGGCCACGACGCGCCGTACGTCCACAGACACTGCGGGAGCGTCGCCGGGAACGAGCCAGTCACAGCCTCACAAGCCCACCGACCGGGTGACTGAGGCTCGAAACTGCCTTCTCCGCGCGAAGTCACACTTAGGTGACTCGCGCAACCTGAGGGCAGACTTAAAAGCCGGAATCACCCAGTCGGTGGAACGGCTGTACCAACTGGTGAAGGAGGAAGCAGCAGCTGCAGTAAAAACTGGGAGAGCTGAGCCTGAACAGGCGAAGGAGATCGCGCCACCACCCACGCCAGAAATACCACGCACTTTCCCGGAGGTGGACTCGCTGCTCGCTTCACTAGCGGAGCACAGCGCGTTAGTGAAAGCGAGCGGCGAGAGGATGGAGAGGCTGCAGCGTGCGATGGAGAAGCAGGAGGAACTTTTAGAAAAAACGGCCACATATGCGAGTGTAGCGGCGGGTCCACCGAAAAGGCAGACCCCAGGAAGGACCGCGCTACACTCCATAATAGTAACATCAACAAACGACAAGGACACGGGCTCAGAAGTCCTTAGTAAGATACGGGAGGCCGTTAAAGCAAGGGACGGGGGAGTGGAAATAGAAAGTGTAAGGAAGGCCAAGGACAGGAAAGTCATAATGAGTTGCAGGTCAGTCGAGGAGAAAAATAGGGTCAGGAACCGATTGGAAAAGGCAGGAGGCCACCTCGTTGTTGAGGAGGCGAAAAACAAGGACCCGTTGCTGATCTTCCGGGGCGTCCTCCGCGTCCATTCCGATGAGGAAGTTCTGGGGGCGCTCCGGGTTCAGAACCGGGAGGTCTTCCGCGACCTCGACAGCGAGGAGGCCCGTATGACAATAAAATTCAAGCGAAATGGCAGAAACCCTGAAACCCAAAATATCGTAATCAGTACGTCCCCGACCGTCTGGAACAGGATGCTCGGAAAGGGAAAGGTGAAAATAGACCTCCAGACCATCTTCGTCGACGACCAGTCGCCACTGGTGCAGTGCACGAGGTGCTTGGGGTACGGGCATAGTCGGCGGCTCTGTAAAGAACCTGCCGACTTATGCAGCCACTGCGGAGGCCCTCACCTCCGTGCAGAGTGTGCCCAGTGGCTAAAGGCGGAGACACCGAAATGCCACAACTGCGTCAAGGCGAAGATGGAGAGGCTAGACCACAACGCTTTTAACTCCGAGTGTCCTGTCCGGGCTCAGTGGGACCGGCTGGCACGAGCGTCCGTCGCCTACTGCTAAGGTGGTCCCAAAGAATACAACGCCGCACAAAATACTCCAGGTCAATCTCCAAAGAAAGAGACTGGCGACCCAGGAGCTTATGCTAGAGGCCGAGCAGCGCAAAGCCACCGCAGCGCTGATCCAGGAGCCCTACGTGGGCAGCTCGAAGAGGATGAGCGGGACCAGGGGGGTCCGTATTTTCCAGTGCACCAGGCAAGGAGAAGGGACTGTCAAAGCGGCAATAGCCGTATTTGACCCCAAGCTTACCGTAAGACAGTACCCAGAACTCACCACGAACAACATCGTCGTGGTGGGGATCCAAACTGGTGCCTGGAGACTCACTCTGGTCTCGTTCTACTTCGAGCCAGACCAGCCCTTAGGGCCATACCTGGACAGCCTCAGGAAGGTGGAAAGCGAGACCGGCCCGCATAAGCTCGTAATGGGAGGAGACGCCAATGCCTGGAGTATTTGGTGGGGTAGTACGGAGACTAACAGCAGAGGCGACGAGATGCTGGGAGCTCTCGACCAGCTTGGACTGCAGATACTCAACACAGGGGAAACTCCAACCTTCGACGTAGTTCGCGGTGACAGACGTTACACGAGCTGCGTCGACGTCACAGCCTGCACAGCGGACATGCTGACGGTGACCGACGGCTGGCGAGTCGTCGACGACCTGACGGGATCGGACCACAACGGTATCGAGTTCAACATAAACCTCGTAAAATCCGCGGGTATCACGATACACCGGACTACCAGAGTCTACAATACTAAGAAAGCAAACTGGGACCATTTTCGTGAGAAACTGGCCCAGATTATGCGTAACAACAACTTTACCGTAAGTCTGTTCGACCAGATCGACAGCGGGAGCAAGGTAGACCTGGTAGTCGAGGGACTCACAACGGCAGTTACAGACGCCTGTACCAGCGTGATACCCAAGCGGAAGAGATGCGAGAAGATAACCGTGCCGTGGTGGTCCGATGAACTCGCCAGTCTGAAGAGGCAGGTGGTCACCAAGAAGCGGAGGATTCGTTGTGCAGCGCCAAATCGTAGACCAAAGGTTGTAGAGGAGTACCTGAAACAGAAAGAAGAGTATGAATTAGCTGTGGTCAAGGCTCAGGTCGAGAGCTGGAAGGGTTTCTGCCAGAAGCAGGACCGCGAGGGAATGTGGGAGGGGATTTATCGGGTTATCCGCAGTACAGAGAAACGTGAGGAGGACTTACCACTAGTAAGGGAGTCAAGGACCCTGGACCCGAAAGCCTCAGCGAGGTATTTAGCGGAGACTTTTTACCCGGAAGACCGTCCGGAGGGGGACAACGAGGAGCACAAGAAAACGCGCAAACGGGCGGAAGAGGTGAACGCGGGGAACCAAGTTGAACCTTTGGACCCCCCGTTCACACTCGAGGAGCTGAAGCGAGCTGTCTCCTCGTTCAACCCCAAAAAAGCCCCCGGTTCCGACGGTCTGACGGCAGACATATGGGGCCATGCGATCCGTCAAGACCCAGACATCTATCTGCGCTTGATGAACAAGTGCCTGGCGCATGGACACTTTCCACGGTCCTGGAAAGAGGCAACTGTCGTCGTGCTCCGCAAACCCGCGAAAGACGACTACACCACTCCCAAGTCGTACAGGCCAATCGGCCTATTGCCTGTCCTCGGGAAAATACTCGAAAAAATGCTCGTGGCCCGACTCAAGTTTCACCTCTTGCCTAGGATGAGTACTCGCCAGTACGGATTCATGCCCCAAAAAAGTACAGAGGACTCCCTCTACACATTGATAGGGCACATCCGTGACAAACTCGCGGAAAAACGGCTGGTTACGGTTGTGTCCCTGGATATAGAGGGGGCCTTTGACAGCGCCTGGTGGCCAGCCATACGAGTCCGTCTGGCTGAGGAAAAGTGTCCTGTGAACTTGAGAAGGGTCATGGATAGTTATTTGACCGAACGAGTGGTGAAAGTCAGGTACGCGGGAGCGGAGCATAAATCCGGGACCGGGAAGGGATGCGTCCAGGGGTCGATTGGTGGCCCCATATTATGGAATTTACTGTTAGACCCGCTCTTAAAAGGGCTGGAGGAGAAAAGGGTCCACTGTCAGGCGTTTGCGGACGACGTCGTCCTTGTGTTCGATGGGGAGACGGCGCTTGAGGTCCAGAGGGATGCCAATGCCGCCCTCGAGTACGTCCGGGTTTGGGGTGTCATGAACAAGCTGAAATTCGCACCGCATAAGACTTGTGCTATGCTCATTACGCGGAGGCTGAAGCATGACACTCCATGCCTAAGGATGGGCGGGGTAGACATTGGCATGTCCAGGGAGATCAAACTGCTCGGTCTCACCATCGACCACAAGCTGACCTTTAACACCCACGTCGCAAACGTCTGCTCCCGAGCTGTCGGGGTCTACAAACAGCTCTCCAGGGCCGCAAGGGCCAGTTGGGGTCTGCACCCAGAGGTCATCCGCTGTATTTACAGGGCTGCAGTGGAGCCCATAATCTTGTACGCAGCGAGCGCGTGGTCGCCTGCCGCTACCAAAATAGGAGTCCAAAAGAAGTTGAACGCCGTCCAGAGGAGCTTCGCGCAAAAGCTGTGCCGAGCCTACCGCACGGTCTCTCTGCACTCAGCACTGGTGCTGGCTGGGATACTCCCTCTCGACCTCAGAATCCGCGAGGCGGCCTCACTGTATGAGGCCAAAAAGGGGGTACATCATCCAGCACTGGGAGACCGGGAGATCGAACGGGTGGCATCGGCACTCAGACAACCACATCCGGCTGAGCAGAAGGGCATCGCACTGCAATGCCTGGTGGACGAGGAACAATATAATACCCACTGCGACTATCCAGTGCGCATATTTACGGACGGCAGCAAAATTGGGGGCAAGGTCGG